>VOMN01009436.1:0-14018 GCA_014899125.1 Orchestia grillus
GTCGCACACAAACAGCAGGAAACCTGCGCTGCAGAGGCCTGTTATTGCTGTTCTATGCCGGGCTCGTTCGCCCCTGCGCGTTACGAGACCGAGACTCGAGTATCACGCTCTTGCTATCAAAGAAGAATGCAATTCGACCAAGAAAAAAATATCGCCTAGCGAGAGAAGAACAGAGCGTTCATCAAGGAACGCCCTACGAGAAGATTGATGATGAGAGGTATGTGCTTGGCCAACTAGAAATGAAGAATCATTGGCAGTAACGAATGTAGACATTTGTATTGTTGACAAATGGCCGGTGCTTGTATGGGGACAAGAGTGATTTGCATGAATTGTGTGCTTTGTGGTTGTTCGTCATACGGACTGATGTGGCGTGCTTCAGACATGAGAGGATTTTACATGCAAAATATTTTGCCCCGTCAGTTTACTTATACTGTAGCAGTATAGAATTGGTCATGTTATTTTTACACCCTCAGGACGCTGAGCTTCTACACACTTGTTATAGGAAAACTTGCTTCAAATCGAAATTCGCAGGGAGCTTGGCGCTCTTGACGGCAATGATGACAAAATTTCCTACTGCTGTGTTCCGTGATAAAATTGAGCGGGCCTGGCGCGGTAGTGTTTTCACTTCAACTAACCGCCTTTGATAGCAGTTTTGACCTCTTTATTATGCTCTTTGACAAATTTATCTTGATATCTGCATTAGAAAATATAATTACTCAGCTCAAGTTTGGAGCAGTTTTATTTCAAAATATTTTTCAGCACTTGAGTACGTTTTCCCACTTTTAAATGCACAATCATTTACATAGGAACAAATCGAAGTTCCAAGCTAGTAACTTTGGCGTCAAAAGGCCTTGTATTCCAAAATGACTCAAGAATGTCTGGTATCCAAAATTATTTACACATGTACATGGTAGAATTCTCGCTTTAACCGAGTCCTGACCATTTGCTGCCGGTGTCGCGAAGCTGGAAAATCCATTCCTGCCCTGGAATTACCTTTTTTTATGAATGACCACCAGCCAATAGATATTAATGCATACAAATTTTCGGGAGAGATTTCTTGTGTATGGTGTCAAAATTCTGTATTCATTTCCACTGATTCTCAAAATAAAGAACATGACATGAGTGGCAAATTAAACAACCATCACGAAGAGGATTCTTAATTTCAGCTGCAGACTTTACGCCAAACTGAAGAATCGTAAAAATCTATGCGATGCCTTTTGATCAACAAAACAGAACATTGGGTATACATTGTCCACAGAGAATGAGTCAAAACGAATCGAGACACATGTTGATTTATGTAGCAGCCTAGCGCACTAAATTATTTTAAAAAGCATAATAAGATCACATGTATAATTTCTCCTATATCTTTTAACATTTATAATAAGAACACCATGAGATGGTCATATTCTTTTCGCCCTATTGAAGTCTCAGTTCCTGCTCCATTATATATCACAGGGATTGCTTTGAGTAGAGCGTCGCAATTTCGCAATAAAATACTTCTCAAGATAACGCTTCATTTTCACAAATCGTCACTGTGCTCAAAAACATTAAGTTACAAATTTGCTAAGAACCTGCAAGTGAAGCAAATTCCGATAAAACTAGTTGCATTAATGGAAACTAATCCAATTAATTCCAGTCAAGTTAATTGGATTAATAGAAATTAATCCACTCGGCTTCACGAGAATTTTCTTCCCTGTCAAGTTCGTAGATCATGCTACAGTTTTGGCCGTATTTGGTGCGCAGCCTGCAGCAGAGGCGCCGTCGCACAATGCAGTCGATGTAGGCGTGGCGAATGGAAGGATCGAACCCCACGTGGGCGGCACCGACGCATGCAGCCACGCTCCTCAGCCTCCACTCGCAGGCTCACTACGTACGATTGTGTCCTCTCGTGCGGTAGTTGGGGCAATCGTACATTAATTGGCGACTCGGAATCGGCGTATTCCAAACGTTTATCAGTGAATATGTTCCCTTTTACGCTCGTTTTTACTTTCATTTTACCTGAGAGATTTCCATGAAATAAATGAACTAATTAGTCCCATAAAAGTACCTTTATTAATTCCAGCATGTTATACCTTTGGGTTTTTAATGCTTTACAACTACTGACGCGTGAGGGATGTGAGGAATGTGTGGTTTACGCTTCCTTTTCCAAGGGAGGGTAAAAATCAGTGTCTGGGCTGGGAGTCGAACCCTACCTCTCCAGCTGCGAGGCTATCACGCTAACCAGTACGCCATGGAGCCCACCCGAACAGATGAGCTAGTCAGGCACGCATCTGGTGGCCCATACAGGGTGCTTACAAAGCCTACGCATCGTGCAGCGTTTTATTTTAGGTTCCTCGAGTCAGGTTTGGAATCTGAGGATTTCTTTATGATTGCATGCAAGTCCAGACGTCGCTGTCAAGTACTTCCATGCTAGTTAATTGTGCGACATTTTAAAAGATGGACCCGGTCTGTAAATCATGTTTTATGACTAAATATCAGAAACGCTTTTGAATATTTGAAAGACAACTGTTTCAATTAGACTCATCCATGTATGAACTAAATATTACTATTCCTTTGTAAAAAGTTACCAGATTTAGCCTTGAAAACTGTATTTACGTAGTTCGAGGTCCAGAACACCTACTCAAAACTACTTCAATTCCTGTATGAGACATTGATACTTAAAGACACGGTCCCTACATATGCGTTTTTTCGTTCAGGAGCTAAACAGAAAGTCACATTTCATCACATAGGTAAAACTCGACGTCAAATCTGGCTTTAATATCAAAGACCAGTAAAGTGATTGAGACATTCATGACCCACAAGTTCAAAGTGAAAAATTTCACAGTTAGTTGTCAATGCAACTTGCATTTCAGAGGCAATTTGAACAGCTGGGCGAGCAGCGTTACAGTGATATTGACACTGGAGAGGCGACCGCTGCATGAGGATGAAGTTAACGGCTTTGACACGTTTGTGCTAGTCTAACTGATTGTCTCGAATCATTCCGAGCTGCAGACTATGGCAAAGATTCACAGGGAATCAAATTAAACATAGGATTAGTGTATTAGGGGCTTTATTAACTACCGTCACCACATTTTATGCGATTTTCACAGTAAAACTCAGTTTCAACTTTAACTTTAATTTTAGTTGAACACTTTGCCTCTGGAATGGGTCATAAATGGTACACGCGATCGTCTAACCTAATGTAACCAAAGCACTATCATGTATAAATACAAATTTTCGAGTTTTCGGCAAATTTGTATTCATCAATCAAATAAGCTAGTTCTAACTAGAAAAATAATTAATAGAGTAAACAAATTTATGAAACCAAATCCTTCATTTTTAAATTCACAGTCGAGATATTTGTCGGTATACAATTTTACCTGTGTGGAGAACCGTAGTCGAAGCGTTAAAAAAGTTTATTTTCAGCGTTTGTATTATTTTTAGTTCACAGGGCACATTTGTATTGAAGTCGAAGTTACAAGAAGAGCTCAGGGATTCTGCTCAACACGTTCGCTACCACGCGACGCACGTGTGTGGCGTGTGGTATTTTGCTGCTTACAGCTCGAATCCTACTCTGTTTAATGGCTAGCTTTAACTTTATGCTCCTAACGCACATATGTGCGCCTGTTGATTATGCATAAGCTACACGCGCTTCCATTATGCAGGGCCACTACGATAAGAACAATTGCAACTCAAATGCTTATTAATACAAGCAATTACGATGGCATAGAACAACGAAACTAACTTTCATGGTGTCAGTGAACGTGTTATGCATAGGCACACTCGATGTTAGTTGCAGTCGTGAGCTAATTCTCGCCGGTAGTAAAGTGAGTAGTATAATCTACTCAATTATACTCAAGGTATTCATCTACTCAACGAGTAGTATAATCTACTCAATGTATTCATCTAGTCAACGAGTAGCATAATCTACTCAATTTTAAGCATATTCATAATTGAGGTTCATTAGTAGATTAATTCTCAATCTACTCATAATCTACTCAATTATGAGAAGATTATACTCATAATTGCCGTAGCGTGCCTCGTGGCTCTATTCTCAACAATATGAGCGAAATAGATACAGAACTTCAGACCTGTACAAGCCTCGGAACTGTGCCTAAATGTCCACGGGAATTTCGACAATGCGTCCCTGGGATTTGTAGAAACTATTCGAGTCGACAAATTTACGAAGCAGTTTTGCATAGCAATGTCGAATGTTCGTTTCAATGAAACGGTTAAAATGAAACAGTTTACATAAAATGGTTAAAAGAGAACGACTAATACATAACTGCTACAATAACACGGTTGGACAAATCTGTTAAAATGGATTCAAATAAAACAGTTATAATAAAACGGTTGAAATCGACGACGTTTAAAGAACTAACGATACGTATTCGCAAAGCAGTTTCAGTCATAGTACAGACGTCCTGATAACGGCCCACGGCAAAGGTATCAACAAACCTAAAGCGTCGAAAAGTGTGTAAAGAATCTTTCAACCCAACTGCTAACTCAAGTACTCAGTCTTTCGTGGGAAGTGTTTCCGAAATGAGATCAGTGTCGGCCAATCATTTATAACTCAAAGGTAGTTACCTAGCACGATTGGAAACACTGAATAATCAATAGAGGATAGATAAGATAGTACCATCATTAGAAACAAACACATAAACCTTAGAAGTAATTTTGAATTGAGAAAAATTAGCTTTTGCACTTAGCTCTATCAAGTATACCTAAACTGTCTACGTAAAGTCTGCAGCGGAAGGAACGCTTGAACCTGCTAAAATGGCGCACTTCACGTGTTCCACGCTAAGACGTCGAAATTACGGATATCAGTAGCTCATAAATTCCTAACGGGTAAATTTTTACCGCATTGCAATAGCTCATAAATTCCCAAAGGGGAAAATTTTTGCCGTATTATAATAGCTCATAAGTTCCCAACGGGAATATTTTTGCCTTATATAATGGCTCATAAATTCCCAACGAGGAAAATTTTGACGCATTACAATGGCCCATAAATTCATATGAGATAAATTTTTGCCTCATTACAATGGGACACAACTCCACAAAGACTAAAATTTTGCCATATAACATTGCAGTTTCTTAGGAAGCGGATTAATGCCCTGTTTAGAAGTTAAAGATTGCTCCCTATTTTTTTTTTTTTGCTAAGTTACCAGCGGGCTGGTTGAACATTAGGCAAGTATATAAATCAGTTAAAACTGTTCAGCCATATAGAGCGCTAGATCAGTTCCAGCAAATAACCCCTCTATCTTCTTATTTGCGACTTATCTGCTCAATTTGCTTCTTATGATACATAAAATTTTCGTCCTATTTGATGTATGCTCCAGTGGATACTGATTTATGCGTGCGGTGACGGTAGAGCGATTGTTTCTTGGAGCCGATCTAACGTTCCATGCAGAGAAGGACTGTAGAGCGGTTGTTTGTTAAAACTGGTCATGTGCTCAACGCAAGGGCAAATGTAGAGCGGCTGTTTACTGTAACCGATTTGGCGCTCTATGCGAGGACGGCGGTAATTACCATTGAATCAGGGCATTTTCAAGGCGAGAAATTCAAGAGGGCGTTGAGAACACCTTCTGGTCTGAAAACGATTTGTTCTCTAAGTACGGACCGCAGGAGAAAGTTCTTCTAACACCCTAAGCCATACTGCAAATAACAGAATTCAGAATCACTACTCAACAGCGGACATGTGATTCAAGACCAGTAATTGTTTCTGCGTACAATTTTTGTTTTGTTGATTAGTATCATGCATTCATGGAACACTCAATGCATTCGATTATCACCAATGCATGGAGGGCGCTGGGCCTCAACGATGGTGGAATTAATTCAATTGATGTATTTTCTAGCACGCGGTGCGTGGGTTACCGATAAAAAGATTTGTGAAGACAGGTCTACTTCTTGAGAGCCTAGCGAGACGAAGATGAAACCTAAAAATTTGAGCTCCGTGACACGCAGTCAGATCCTGATGATCTAAATGCATTGATTGCAATCAAAGCCAGACACAGCACAAGCCGAGACTGCAGTCAAAGCAGACACAACACAAGCCGAAACTGCAGTCAAAGCCAGACACACACAAGCCGAGACTGCAGTCAAAGCCAGACACGACATAAGCCGTGACTGCAGTCAAAGCCAGACACGACAAAAGCCGTGCTTGCACGCAAGGCCAACACGCCATAGCGCGGAGAACCGCAGCTGAGTTGGCGGGTCCGCAATCATGGATGCTAGCGAGAGGCAAGTGGCGGAGGCCGTCAAGTCCATCACGGCGTCATGTTCCGGCGAACACTCTCGGAAATGCATGTGAAACGTATGGAAAAGAACTGTGGTAGCGCATTAGTATTAAAGATAAACTTCTCTCCCAAGGGTATTATGGATGTTTGAAAACAGAGTTTCAGCGTTATTGGAAGATTGTAGCGTACGTCAGGGAATCCATTTAGCGGAAAAAATCAAAAGAATCGTCAATTTCGTGGGGTGTTGTACAGTGGAAATCTCGAGCTCGCTCATGAATTCTTGAAGCTAAAACTTCGTAAAATCTAAAACTGAAAAGATATTATGATAGTGGTGAGAGAATATCCTATACACGTGAAAATGAAAATCATGTGAATTTACCGTGTATTCTTCACGCAAGTTTTTTTTCAAGCTACTTCTGTAATGACGAGCCAGTGACGGAAAGGTTCATTTTCGCAACAGTACACGGAGTCGAGTCCCCTCGCCAGGCCTGCATCGCTTCTCTCTGCGACTCGGCAGTGCCACTGAAATGTAGGAGCACGACATGAAGCCTTGATGCTGGAGTTCCGCGCTACTGGAAGTCTGACATCTCTTTACACGTTGACTCCGATTCTCCACACAGGTAAAATTACATGCCGACAAATATCTCTGAGAATTTAAAAATGAAGGATTTTGGTTTCACAAATTTGGTTACTCTATTAATTTTGTTTTTAATCAGAACTAGCTTATTCGATTGATTAACACAAATTTGAAGAAAACTCGAAAATTTGTATTTATACATGATAGTGCTTTGGTTACATTAGGTTAGGTTAGATGATCGCGTGTATCATATATGACCCACTTCGGAGTTAACGTGTTAACACAGGAAAAGGATGAATAAAGTTTTTAGCTAGCCATGAGGCTGTGAGCTGACGCTGGTAACTGCCTAGCGGTATGCACTCCAAATCCCTCCAAGGCTCCGAGCTGGCGCTGGCTGTACACCTCAGGGAGACGTAATGAAGAGCGTGTATTTTTGAGGGATTTTACAACCCCAAAGCCAGTTGAAAACAATTCACGTCTGAATTTTACCCCTCAAGCTTGATTTTTGCCTGTTTCAAAACGAACCCGAAATGTGCAGAATTTGGCAACGCGAGCTGCTAGTTTACATCCAATTCTGGCCGGCGCTGGAGCTTCTGGAACAAATACATGCGGAGTGTGAAAAAAGCCAAAGACAGCACGTACTTTTCATTGTGTTTAAATGCGAAGAAACGCCGTAGGTCTGAAAACTGTGTGCAATAGAAGCACACAGTAAATAGTTGTGGTGCAAAAGAAAATGGAAGCCAAACTTGCAGAAATCCTAACGACGTAAAACATGAAAACATCAAAATGTGGAAATAACATTCAATCATTGAATGGCCATGATGATCACAGTATAGCGTCCCAACACCCAGTCTTGGGTCGCAGTTACGGCACGAAAGGACATCTGAAAAGCTTGCCCGTAAAAACATCAAAATGTGGAAACGAAATTCACTCAATGAATGTGTAGTTTGGCTGAGGTAGGACGCTCCAGCACCCACCCAGAGGTCGCAATTGGAGCAACAAGTACACCCACATACACCGCACAAATGTACACACGAGTACGTAGTGTCTAGTCAGTCAAGGTAACAAGCACACCCACATACACCGTACGAATGTACACACGAGTACGTAGTGTCCAGTCAGTCAAAGTAACAAGCACACATTAACACACCGCACGGTTGTACACACGAACACCGCGTGTCCAGTGGGCGCAGCCAAACAAGGCCCTCAATGCACCATGCTCATCACAGCCGGAACTGCGACGAGGATGACGTCAGCAGCACGACCAACGGAACTGACGCTCCCAGCACAGGCCAGTCATGAGTTGCTAGGACCTGAGTTCCCAGCGAAACTAACGCTTCCAGCACAGGCAAGTCATGAGTTGCTAGGACCTGAGTTCCCAGCGGAACTGACGCTCCCAGCACATGCAAGTCATGTGTTGCTAGGACACGAATTTCCTAACTGTCAGAGCCAAATAAAGAAAGGGTTACTCACACCTCTGAGTTCCTTTGAATTGCTAGGACCTGATTTGCTTGGAGTTGCTACAACTTTTGTTGCTAGGCATTGCTAGGACCTGAGTTGCTAGGAGTTGCTACGACTTTTGTTGCTAGGCATTGCTAGGACCCGAGTTGCTAGGAGTTGCTACGACTTGAGTTGGCAGAATTGCTAGGACCCGAGATTACAAGGACTTGCGCTCCCCACCTGCCAGACCAGAACAGAGCTGGAGGCCCAAAGACTTGGTGCGGGTAATATTCGACCAGAATTTTGGCAGTGACGTTTCGTACTGACGGACGTGCATCCTTCTTGATTTCCGGCGCAAATATTTACGCGCATTTTGAACGCGGCACAGATTTTGGCACCGAAGCTAGAGGAGAATATCGTGAATACAAGTTTGGTGTCATCGTAGTCTTTTATCGATTTTTAATTCTGTAAATGTAAGGTCAGGTATCTCATACTCCGTAGTTTGATTTGTCATTTTTCCCCAATGGATGAACAAGAGCCTGAGATTTAGGGTTACCTTTCCAGTTATAAAGCCCTCAACTGGACGTGCCCCACGTCACATAGGCCCCGCACGGTCTGCGGCTGTTAATAAGACCGGATGAATAAATCAATATCTGCTCTCAATGAAGAGAAAATAAAAGATTCAGCGAATGAATTGAAATCAAGAGACATTTAGGTAAACAAAGCCAAGCACCTAATTTTGTGCGTGTTCTCAACAATTGGATTTAGTTACCAATGAGTTTACAGCCCCCATCCACACAAAGAGTGACCCTAAGACGGCGAAAAGCAGAGACCATCAGGTATGAACTATAGAGAACGGGAAATCTACACCCAAGATGTGTCCCACACAGAACCCATAGCATATTGATAGAGCAAGTTAAGAATGTAGAGGAAGTAAAGGTAAATATGAGAGAAAAAGGAAGGTATGAAAGTTGAAAGAGGCAAAATGACTGAGGAAGATAGAAGTCCTGAACGCCTATTCATAGCTGAGGTGACTTAAATGTGCCCCATGGAGACACCAGTCCCCATAGCATACGATAGACAAACCCAACATCATTGCCTATCCTGTGCTCTTGAGGGGTCAGGCTCTCCACAATTCCAGCCCGGCATCCCAAGAGGGGGCACAAAAAGTCCTCAAAGTTGTTTTAGGAAGTTAAGTGCGAAGGTTGAAATGTTCGTAAACAAACATAATTTGTATACCTCTGGTGATCGGATCGCATCATTTTGTCAACTTTTCCGTTCAACGAAACTTACTAGAATTTGATGTAGCTTTGTTTATCAAACGTTTAATACATGCAGTTATAAAATACAGTTGCATTGTTTCGGTTTACTTGTTTCCTGCAGTCTCGCTTCACTAACCCTTTACGACTTGGTGTGCCCGCTAAGTGACAGATTAATTTAATTTTACTTTACCTTGGCATTGATCACAAGTTACTTTAACCCATTAATGCACAGCGACCATTTTTTCGACATTTGATGGTAATAATACTGAATGAGGACAATGGTAACAAAAGGTAATGGCGATAGATGTTTTAATAATAGCACTGCGCCTTTACAATGTCTAATGAAATAGCTCGTATATGATATGTAAAAGTGACTAGAAGCTAATATATTTTTGAAACTTGATTATCGGTACGTCATGACTTCTAGCCGTACCCTTTGTAAAATAGCGTTTATTTCAGTAACTGGACAATATTTTTATTTCGAATTTTATTTCTGAAGCAAATGATCTACTAAGGACTAATTTTTGAAAACTTGGCAAAATTTGTTGAGAAATTAACTTTGTACATTAATTAATGGGTTAACGAGTTTTTCAACACCTGATAATTAACTTTTCAATACCTGGTAATTAACTTTTCAATACCTGGTTATTTACTTTTCAATACCTGGTAATCTATTTTTCAATACCTGGTAATTTACTTTTCAATACCTGGTAATTTACTTTTCAATACCTGGTAATTTACTTTTCAATACCATGGTAATTTATTTTTCAATATCATGGTAATTTATTTTTCAATACCATGGCAATTTATTTTTCAATACCATGGTAATTTACTTTTCAATTCCATGGTAATTTACTTTTCAATTCCATGGCCATTTACTTTTCAAAACCTGGTAACGACTGCGCCACGTATGGCTCAGTTGCAGTGTACTCATTAATTTATTTCCTTCGAACGTTCATCCAATCACGGAAACACCACACAGAGAAAAAAGATAAGTTAATGCGAGAAATCAATCCAGACCGTAAAGGTTAACACAGAAGCTCGTTGGCCGGCACCTCTAATACCATTTCATCAACCCTTTCGAAGAAACTTGATTAATTCAAACATAGTTGACGTACGGTACATCGTTGGGTTTGCAATGCCCAATATCTGCTGACGCGTGAATGATGCGAAGAATGTGAGGCTTAAGCTTGCTTTTTCCACAGGAATCACTTCGTGGTTCCGCAAAAATCCGTTCGTTCAGCCGAGAATCGTACCTGTATTTTCCAGTAGTAAGCGGTACGAGTTACCAGTGCGCTATGGAGTCTCCTGGAAAATGAACGTGTATGCTGAAGTACTTTGAACGTATGAAGTAAATAAACGTATGTGCTACACGTCTGGCTGATGCATTTGTCCCGAAAATGCATTCACGTAAATGAAATCCGTCATTTAAACGTACAACAACTGTTAATACAACCCCACTGAAACAAAAAAAAATCCTATTTCTAGACGCATAAATGAACTAAGCGATCGCAGACTCGAAAGGTTAAGAGAAGCATCGTACTCATCTCATTTTCTGATATTTAATCAACTAACTGAGACCGTTTCAATTAAATGTTAAAGCTGTGATTTAAATTATTTAGCCCTAAATCACAATTGAAGAGAATTTTATTTTTAACGCGTGCAAATGTAGTTTCAGAGCATGGATGCAGGATCATGTCTTCGCCTATTCGAACAAATCCAAGACTAGGAACGTCAACGTGGTTCTTGCCCTCACGCACTGCTGAATAGAGTCATCAAGAATAATATAGTCTTTTAGGGCAAATCCACAGTTAAATACTGCCCTGCGTTCCAACAGTCTCATATTACCGGGTTGTACACGTGCTAAAAGTCGAGTGATAAGGAAAATTTACTACGCGTTCGACAGGTGCCTTTAACAGGCTTTTCGATGCACTGAATCATTCACTAGATGCTCCATAACTCATCACAGAAGCCACAAGATTGAAATCCTTTGAACAAATTACTAAAATCAAGCTTTGCTGGACGATTAAGGATGCTTTGGGAAACCGCTAACAATCGACAGATGTCAGAAGACTGTTAAATCAAAATATTTGCTCGCCAGAAACGTCGTTTCCTGAAGCAATTCGGGATTGATCGCTGGAAGCAGTGAGTGATTTTCCGCATGGAGAGGCAATCTCAGGAGCCACTGACGATCATCAGAAACACTACGCGATCACTTCAATAATACGATACGCGACAATGAGCCCCGCCCATGTGCCTTCTTGCGCACACTCCTTTGGCCTTGCACGCCTACACGTGGGCAACCGTAAGGTCACACGTCCGTGTTTATGTGCGACAACAATGTTGATCACTTCTTAACTGCAGCGCGTACTATGTAGGAGCGCTCTATTTGGATATCTCGAGCACGTCGATTAGGTTGCTGTGTTTCAGGCCGTAACGTAAATTTTGCTGATTATCTCTATTCGATATGAAGTTAATTGGTACACGGGATAAGTTAAATTTTTATCAGACCAATAATTTTCACATTCGTCAACAATCTTTGCCCATCTTGCCACCGATTATCTGATACTATTTCTGTTAAATTATTTGTTTTATGCAAGGAGTACCACCGCATTTGAATTGCACTTTAAAGTATAGTGTTCTTTATTTTGAGCTTATTGTCTGCAATGAGGAAATTGAGAAAACTCGTGGGACAATATCCAGAGAGTGAGGCGGATGAAACCATCTTTACCAGTAAAAATCTTGAATTTAGTACTAAGTAACTTGTGCAGCATTGTAACGAGCTCTGTCTTGATGAATGGAGTAGCTGGTACAGCTCTGTGCAGCCTTCGCAGCACGTGTACTGCAGATACAATTGAGCGGTAATCTTTTTCACGTCTTTTGTTACCTCATACGGAATATTTTAAAACAATTATGCCTCGACGTATCAGAAAAGGGAAAATTTGTAAGCATTTATAAGCCATCATAAACCTCCACACTGACAATCATTCCCGTGGGCATCGATGCTGGCTTCAATCCCGTCAATCCTTCTTAATTTGGATTTAATGTAACAATAAGTTGCTCTCTGGAAACAGATTAACCCACTAATACATAAAACTTATTCCTCAATGAATTCTTGCTGATTATTAGGCTACAGTTGTTAATTAGTTATTTGTCTAAGAAGTTGAATACAAAATATTGTCTCGCTGCTAAAATATCTTCGATTCCATTGAAGGCGACAAACAGCGATGAGTCATCAAGCGCTAAAAACTTAAAGTAAAAATGAATTGTTTATGCCGCTTTAATACTCCATGTATCGGTTATTTCAGTAAAAATAAATCGTCGTCACTTTTATACTCCATGTATCAGTCATTTCAGTTAAAAATTGTAGAGGAGCTATAGAATTCATATATTCTCCAATGACGTTACTTCTGTTACCATGAGCATTATTCAATATTGTTACCATTAAGTGGGCATAAAAACGGACGCTACGTATTAATGGGTTAACCCATTGAACGCTATTTCCGCTGCTTTGAAACGTGCACAAAATCGTCGCACATCCTCTCGTTTAGGAACAGTCTCGCAGTGCGCTTCCAACTTTCGAAGCAAGGGGAATTACGAAGGGAATTCGGAAAATACGAAGAATTTTGCAATTATTTATAAATTTTCCAATACAATGGATCTATTTTTCAATATAACTTCCGTTAGCGTAG
This sequence comes from Orchestia grillus, assembly GCA_014899125.1. Taxonomy (NCBI): domain Eukaryota; kingdom Metazoa; phylum Arthropoda; class Malacostraca; order Amphipoda; family Talitridae; genus Orchestia; species Orchestia grillus. The sequence continues at coordinate 13,187 of VOMN01009436.1, forward strand.
ACTCACTTCTCCATGTGGTGCTTCCATCCTATTAGACCATTTTTGAAGAAATCTGCAGACCCCTTAATGAGCCATGTTTTTGCAGCGTCTTTTGCTTCAACAGTACTATTAAAGTGGACGCCTTTCAACTGTTCTTTGAGTTTTCAGAATAAAAAAAAGTCAGATGGGGCTAGGTCTAGGCTATAAGGTGGATGTGGCATTAATTCCCATCGAAATTCTTTCAAAACTTCTCTTGCAACGCGTGAAGAATGCGCTGGGGAGTTATCGTGGTGGAAGAGGATTCCACGATGGACCTTTCCTGGATGCTTTTTAGCTAATTCTGCTCTTGATTCCCTCAAAGCCACAACATAAGAGGCTCCTGTGACAGTTTTTCGACCTTCTATCAAGTCTACAAGTACGAGCATGTTTTACCTTGCCGACACTCGGGCCATAGGAGCATTCAGCGTGTTTTTTAATTACCCTCGTACTAATGGCCTAAATTTTGGTGGCCTAAAGTAACCCTCAGTTTGCCGCAACAGTCGAACTTTTTTTTAAATGGATAGTATTAGGAGTGTTCGTAAATCTATGAGCTGCCTCATTCTAGATTTGACAATGATAAATAACTATTACCAATCCGCAATTACCTCTCCGCTTCCATCCAGGAATGAATAATTACTCTGAGATTTGAGACTTGCGGTAAGGGAGCATGTTTAGATTCATTTTTTATCCTCGTCAAGCGTAGAATCATAATAGAGTTACGTACCTGGTGCGCACCTCGACGATTTCGGGTAATGGTGACCTAGGTAATGGTGCCACGGGTAATGGTGCCACGGGTAATGGTGCCACGGGTAAT
>VOMN01009438.1:0-14916 GCA_014899125.1 Orchestia grillus
AAATTCCATTCGTAAGCCCCTGTAGTCTGTAGAGATATCGTGTGTTGTTCGTTAGAGGAGGTTTCCAGTTGAAGATTGTGCCCAACATCGTGGATGACCACGACAGTAAAGCCCGAAGCAAATCAGATCGTTGCATAAATTCAAAGGTAGGCCCAGTGTGGCTACGAAAAACGTTATAGATTCACAGCAGGCAAAATACACGCAGCCTCCGTCTTCTATGGCGAACCGCACGTCGCAGAGGTTGCGCAGGGCAGCCCCTCCAGGCTCGCGCGTCCACAGTTTACAGCAGCTCAGAGCAGGAGTTCTCGGTGAAGGCCCGTATGTGAGTCCCTCGGTGGTACAGATAAAGCGATGGTTATGTCTGTCCCAAACTGGACATTTCTGCGCCACCGATACGCAGTTTTGGGCCCGAAACCACCTCAAATAAAAGGTGATCACTTGCGGCCTGCCCCAATGTCGAGCGTGATATTAGACTGGGTTACGTTGTAACTATTTCAGCAGTAAAGGCCACTTCCATCAAACACTCAAATGATCCATTCAACTTAAATGTAGACAAGAACAAAATTGAATAACCGATGAAAAATTTATACTTGAATTTTGATCTTTTTGGAGTCAGTGTATCGAAATAACTATCTCAAATTAGAAAAAATTGCGCTGAATAACCGTTCCTGCTGCACGGGGTCCTCGCCCTCATACGGGTCCAAGTCATAGCCTTATATGACCCTTTTATGGAATTGTCACAATTGACTATAAAAAATTGTACACACGGTGTTAAGGAAAAACAGGTACAAAATTTCACACCTACCAGGAAGTGGCAAATTAAACATTTTTGCTTCTATGAAACTTTGTGAAAAAAATTCGGCTTCTGAGATATTAGCTGTTTAATGTTTCAATAGAGGAAATTTGAAAATAAAATCACACAGAAATATTATATTCATACATTTACTTTGCAGAAATTTTACAAAGTTTCCACCTCTCGCGTCGATGCACTTGTGATATCTTCGACTGAAAGACAGACGGATATTGTGGAAAAGGCTTGGCATTTCAGAAACATGGCCAGAAGCCGCTGCAATTCTTGCCACGAGATCTTTCTCTGATTCCACAGGTGTTGAATAAAGAAAGCTTTTATGGAGTGTCCCCAGAGAAAGAGCTCCAGTGGAGTCATATCAGGAGATCTCAGCGCCAAGCGACAGGATCATTTCGACCGATAAATCTGGACCAATCTAGAATTTACCGGTCTAAAGATTTTCATCAAATACCGCACAGACCAAGCTATTTTCGTAAAGCTTCTCAGAGCCAAAAGTATTTTAGTTACCACTTTCTTGTAGGTGTGAAATTGCGTAAACTTTTTTCCCTAACACCCTGTAGAAGTCCGGAGCCCTGGAAGGGAAACGAATTCGCTGTATCTGGGTACCTTCACCTGATCATGTACATGCAGTGTGAAAATTGTTTACAGATGGCGGCACCAGAGAACTCGTAGCATGACCTCATGTTTATCTTACGAGCATCCATACGCTTTACATTCAGCAGGGAATTCGGACTATTTTTGCAACATAAAAGCATGAGAGTCCATTTGGCTTCTTACTTAGAGAGCAGCTCTTTGGCCGACGTGTGAGCCATAATTTCTTTTGTTTAGTGGAGTTAACACTCTGAATATTTAAGGAGAGTTAGTTAGGACGATAGAATGACCGAAAAAACACTATATTGACAGTGCAAATTAAAGTCCTAATTCATTATTCTTATACACCAAAGTTGTGTTTTTTTATTTCAACTCATACCTCATACAATAGATAGAGCTGTAGTTAGTACTAGGAGCCTCGAGATGATCTTTATTTATCTTTTTGTCCACACCGTAGAAAGAGTTCTTGCCGTTAGGGTACAAATATTATCTTTTCTTCACTGCAACTCGAGAACATAAGAGGAGGAAGATTTGCTGCAAATCGAGAGACAGGAAACTAGAAGCGATTTGCCAAATTGGAGTAGCGGCAGTAATCCCTCGCCTATTCAGTTAGTTTCTTGCGAAAGTCTTCAGTTTTTATCTTTGAAGTACTCGTAATAGCATGAACTTGTTTTGTTCCCTGGAATTTAGGTTTCAAATTCGAATCGAGCTGATCGATCAATTTGGATTTACGCGACGGAATTCCCCAGCAAGTTTCATCTGTTCAGGGTGCGTTATACGTTATGAAAGATATTCTAAAGGCCGGCACATTTCTGACAGAGTTTTACTCGAATGAAACCAGGAAACAAATTGGAGAACGAGTTTCTATGCGTTAGTTTTCATTCAGACTTGGTCGTACTCTTCTCAATCGCCGACTTCGATAAAGGAGTTGAACAAGTTTCAAATTTGTTACTGCTAAACTTTTCAACAGAATTTTTTGTGAGCACCCACACGACTTAAGTATTATTGAGAATTTTCCTATTGAATGTAATTCTGATTTTACAAACAGATTCATGCATTTTTTAGAAGTCACGAAAAAATTGTAACATTAGTATATCAAAATTCAAACTGGTTAGAGCAGTTAACCAATTTTGGTGCAAGGCAACCTTTTACGCGAACTGAAGAGTATTTATGACGTATAATATGTACTCGTACACAGCATAGAATATGAAAACAATCACAGTTACTTAAAATAGATGTACGAACAAATTCTTATCCTGAATTCGTTGATATGCTTAACTAAAATTTAATATTTTCAGTTTCTAATATATATTCTTTGTCAACAAATTTCCCTTCTCTAAAATGTTCACAAAAATTGGAATGAACCTCGCAACTTTTCTATCGAAATTGGTGCTGCGGAATGTAATTCTGAATCTCAGCTTTAATGGCGGACAATTTGAGCTCATGGAACAATTCCTAACGCAAAGCCACGAATCTCTTCCTCTTAAGTGGAATTACACGCAAACTGCAGTGAATTTCTAGTCAAATGTTGATATTTAACGAGGATGGGTGGATGATCATGTGATATATTTAACGAGGATGGGTGGATGATCATTACTGCCACCGAGGCACCCCGCTTCTTGGAGTCCTGCCCTTCTTCCATCAACCATCCCGCGTTCGCCCGCAATGCCTACACATCCTCTCGTGATTGCTCTAGCTTTCTTCCCATCAAACGATGACTGATCGCATCTTATTGGCCTCTAGTAGGAATACAGACAAACCTGCTCCAAAGTAAAATTCCTACTTCTTGTCACTGTGCACCTCCGACTGCCTAATCTGTGTGCCAGCTGAGGCTTTCGATATGTACATCATCAAGTGCTCCAGAGCAGCCCTTCTCTGCACCAAAATGGTCGCCTTGTTTCATCCAAGTTCTTTCTTCCAACTCACAAGCCGCCTTTTCTTTTGCCCCCTACGAAACTGAGCGTTCAAACCAGGGCTTGAAAGTTTTCCCCCATAAACCAAGTTCGTAAACTCGAGACTTATCCATTACAGTCTCTTCATTGGAGCCGTAAAATACGCTGTAAAGAACTGCTAACCTTGATTCGTCGAGTGAATGTCTCTCTTTCGGAAAAGAAGGCTAAGGTGTTCAGCACGGCTGCGCGATGGTCGGTGAGCAGAGCACCTTTGCGTCTGCAGCTCATTCAACGGGAGCTGCAATTTGAATTCGACCGACGATTTCTAGAGAACAAGTGCATTTAAAAGGATTTTCATTTTTAAAAGGCGGTGTCGATTTGATTGCTGGAATTTTAATTCGTTCTACAATTGCTGTACGCTGTTTTCGATTTTGAATGTTCAATTATTGATTGAGGTGGACTTATTGGGAGTGTTTGGATTCTGAATTCGTAAGTACGATGCGACGCCTTCAATCGCATGAATTTAATTTGACAAAAATACCAAAAGTTCCAAAGGGATTTTTTGGGCCGTTTTCTCAATGTCCACTTAATCTTCTTTTAAGTTTTCATAAGACGTTAATGCAGCATTTTGATTCACCTATTATGGACTATTTCAAGTTAATTTTGATTTCTTCGTTTTCCTTCTCTTCTGCGGAGCCAGTAGAGTTGATGTGCGCTGATGCCAGGCTTCATGTTTGGCTACAGGGTGAGGCCGCGAGTTGTTCCGCTATACGCAACTCTGGGACGTAATTTCTTGAGGATATTTTCAAGAGTTTCGAGGCCTATTCAATGCCTCGGAATCATCGTTACCCTTCGTAGCTACGCTCGAGTCCGAAAGTAATAATGTACGCGTGAAGACATGGATATGTATCCATGCTGTAGCCACTGGCGTAATTTCTGTACAATAAGTGGGTGGTACCTCTGGCACCATTGTTATTAACTCAATTCAATGAATGGTCCTTCTGATTGCACTTCAGGAAATAATTTCATTTATTTAATGAACTTGGAATTTGATTCGAATTGTAATAATAATGTTTCTAATAGTAGATAATTACTTTCATATTGAGTATTGTTTTGGATGACTTTCTGCATATGGGCCGTAGTGTTGGAGTTGATATTTTTTCTTGGTATTTTGCTACACTTGTGTGTAAGTCGCCTTAACATTTGATGAGCGTGAGACGAGGCATTGGAGCCTGTCGAGTCGATGTTTTAAATCTTCGCGTTCAACTGTACAGAAACTACCAGAGAAAATACAAGCTATCCTGCAATGCGGAGTTCATTTCATGTCAGATCGCAATGCGAAGTTCATTTCATGTCAGATTTAGAAAAAAATATTACCCGAATGTTGCAACGAAATTTTTTCAAAATAATCTGAAAATGGCTGCAGATGTTTCACTTTTAATCGGAATATATTGATGCACTCTGTGAATTTCCCCATTCATAATCACGAGCATTTATGGAAGATTAACAACTTGAAGTTCTGTTTCTAATTTTATGTTTATAATGCTGTATCAAGTTTAAGCGCCAGTAACTATGATGAAAGGTTGAACATCAAAGTCGCTTGCTAAGCCTATTACGAAATTCGATTCGCAATACATCGTGTTTTTTACCCAAGCTGCTAATGTGCCCGTTACGGCGTAACTAATCTTCACAACTGGAGAGACAATCCATGCACTGTATTATGAAGCGTGTCTGTTGATCGTTCACTTCTGAGGCTTTTTCATCGATAGAAGTGAAATTGCTCTTGTCAACTCCATAGCTTTGGAATATGGAATTTGTGGCCTGAATTTCATTTTTCAATTGCTCACGCTTCGGTTCTCTTCCAAACTCATGGAAAAAGTTGGCGATTGGGTAAAATGTTTTGCTCAGTGCACAAAACAAACTCTACAACGCGTTGGCTGCTGCAAAAAAAGCAAGCAAGAGCGTGTTTATGTTCATGTTGAAATTTGGCATGAATGCGACTCCAACTACGCAGGTGTTTACCACATACATCTGTTGAGGAAAACATAAGTCGAAATCGCATTCTCTGTGCTTGTTTGTGTCAGTGGATGAAGCCTATCAAAATAACGGGGGTTGAAGCTTGATAAATATAAAAGTATTAACGATGGTGCGTTGAAAGTAAATTACGCGGCATGATCGAGGCTGAACCTGACTCCGAGGTACTAGGAGATGCAGCTAGTCAACATCTATAAAACGTTGTTACCGTCAAGTCAAACTCGTATTATTGATCGTTGACAGTTTCAACGCTGCGCTGTTGTTGAATAAAAATTCCTCTCAAACTATCTGGGAGATTTGTACAATTCAACGTACGAGTACGACTTAACAAGTATCGTAAACAAGTGTACAACACAGTTAGTGTGATTAGCGCTGTATCCACATGCGGAAATCGTATTATACGTATTCGGGGATGTGCTGAATGTCTGCCAGCGCATCTTTGGCGCAATCAGTGCTCCTTTCCTCTTTCCCTCGACAAAGTTTGGGAATTCTACGTTTTATCCCCAAGCTTTGTCGAGGGAAAGAGGAAAGGAGCACTGATTGTGTCTGTGTCGGTCTTAGTCAGTTTTCCTAGGGAAACTAGCGCTTGTCCGTCCCAACTCAAGCAACTGACCCCATTATCAGAGTTTAGAAGTCCTCCTCATATACAGCGCTAGGTCAGTTGCAGCAAACAACCGGTTTACAGTTGTCTCCTGCATATAGAGCGCTAGATCGGTCCAACAGACAACCGCTCCCAGTCGTCCGTATTGAGAGGTACCAACCAGAGTAAGCATCAAATTGCAGGAAAATATTTGTGTCATATGAAGCAAATCGAGCGTGTTATAAGAAGCAAACTAGAAGACAGTAATCGTTGGCTCGAACTGACCTAACGCTCGATGCTGGGGACAACCGTGCTCGCAACAAGTTGCCGGGGGCTGTTTGCTCTTAGTTTCGTAGTTTGGTCAGCCGTATATTTTCCGTTATTACATCTCTCGCTCTTTCGTGAAATAAGCCTGTGACTACGGTAGGCGGCCGACAGCACATTTCGCTATGTAACGAAATTTCACAGTCGTCTTGTCCCGGGATTGTGACTATAACTTCCTATTCCTTGATAACGACCAAATGAAAAAATACTTTTAATGCTAAAATTTTGTTTTGGGGGTCAGACCAATGAACTTTTAAATTTGTCGGTTTTTGACATGGTGCCACTAATATGTATTGTATAAGTACAATCTAAAGAAAATTCCACTGTATAATAATGCACAGTTGTTCCTTGCTTGGTTGTTTGGTTGTTCCGTCTTTCTGTCACGCTCTCAAAGATTTAGATAGGAGAAAATTCACGGGTCCTTCTTCCTAAACTGATAACGAGACTGTAAGATAAGACAGCCCGTATCAGTTATACTGAAAATAGCATTATTTCATGTCAAAGTTAGCCGTAAATAAGAGGGCATCTTAAGAAATTAACATCATTTGTCCCGCCATTTTTAACGGGGTGAGTCGACTATGATAATAAACTCTTTCTAATGTTTCGCAACAGAAGGAGAAAGGAAATAACATATTACTGCCAAGATCAGAAATTATGTCACTTTGTGTTGTCTGCATAATTCAGGCTTCAACTTTCCGTCTCGATGAGAGACACCATACCCCATTCAAAACACTCACGGACCGAAATTGGTGGTTATTCAAAACTGGTAACCGTAGCAACAGTATGAATTTGAAATGAAACGCTTCGCTGCTTTTCACGACAGTTCAAATCATCATTCCTTAACATCTCGAATACAAAGGTCCACCATAACAATGCATTAAGGTTACTACTGTTAGCATTCCTGCAAAGCGCTCCTGCGTCGTGAATGCTTTGCTTTGAATTGCCTCTGAATAATAATTATTATGATAGACTCATGGAAGAAGCGTCGGACATTTCTAAACTCGCTAACACAATCGTGGATTCCGAACGTTATTCACGCAGTAAAATGAGAGCAATGAATTGCCGGTGGGGGGTGGTGTATGTAAACACTTCAGGAGGGCCCTCTCTCGCATATGCTACGCTGCCAGCCACCGCAATTCATTGTGAGTGCAAGGAAGTTTTATGAGTATTTCTAGCCTTGGCGTTTACGTCATTGGGCATCTACGCGTGTAGGACGCAATCTTAATTGACGCTAATTGAACTTATTTAATCTAAAGATCTAGTCAAAGCTGAGCATCCGTTCTCAAGGGAACTTGACACGCACGCTTGTAAGATGCAGGTTTATCCCATGTCATGCTTGCTCTGATTCCTGCCGCACGTCGATGAAATAATTCATTGTGCCCCATGTGTTCCAATGACAGCCCACCTAAGTTCGTTCAGCAATATATACAGTTTCAGTTCTCACGTCGCCGCGAAGTCGAGCAGCTTTCTTTCACAATTGTTAGTCTTGTGGCTGCAAGACTTTCTTACACGTTGTATTTTAGCATTTTTTTCTGTCATTCGGGATTTTAACCTTTCATGATGCCCTTAAAATGATATTCTCACTTGAACTGTTACTAACATCATCGCCAGCTCTCATGAGCTGCTGGGGAGAACCTCCCGTAATTTTACCGGATGATTTTTTCCAACTGCGGAAGTACAAATTTCAATCACCAACGTCATCGTAATACGGGAATTTTCGTGGCACCATTTTTTGTGGACGCGAAGCGTGCCGTCTCATATCTTGCTTTTTGAACCATCGTGTCTCAGCACATGCAATTCACCAAGCTGTTTTTTAGGCGGCATGTCCTTTCCTCTTGGATCTTTTCTGTAGAATTTATGGGTTTATTTTTTGTTTTGAAAAACCATCGCCAAAACTAATGGAAAGATATATGACTTCGAAGAGTTCAAATATATATTTAAAACGATCTTGTTAAGTACATAATTTTACTACTACATGTTGTCTTTCACATATCGTTGTTAGTTCTGGCACATATTCGCATGCATAAAAAACAGAGTACTGATGAACTATACTAATGAACTACATGCAAAGGGCCCTAAATTCACTCTTTGAATTTCATGCCCCGCGGGGGTATGAAAATACGATTCATGATTCAAGTGACTGCAGTTCTCAAGTAATGCCAGTGCGCATAAATTTCCTTTGAATTTTCCTTTAACGGCAGCCCTCGGCTATTAAATTTCCGTGAAATCCCTTCGATGGGCAAATATTTGAGAGGTGGGATTTGTGAATGTATTTTTGAATTGACCATTAACCCCAATGAGTGGATATTTACGTGGTAGGATTTCACAGTTTCTTTTTGAATTTCCAATTCACGGCACATCTCGTCTATTAACTGTACATGAAACCCTCTCAATGAACTCATATTTACGCGGCAGGATCTGTGCTACGCGCCCCTGGAGGAGCTCCGCCTGCAGCAGTGGGAGAACAGGTCCCCCTCCATTCTGCTGCAGCTGCCCGCACCCTCCACCACCTGCAGCAACATCGTCGCCAACATCTCGCTCGTCCTTCGTAACCCTGGTCAGTGTACATCCTCTGACGTCCTCAGCCAAAGCCACATGCCGTGTAACATTTGAGCCATTTCTTTAGAGCGTTGCACGCTGCCATCGGTGTTTACCTAAATTTTTTAGTATTTTGTGAGAGCATCGCAGGTCTCCTCGAAAATCAGAAAGCCGAAGTTTATTTTATAATATGAAGGATAAAAATTTAACACTTTGGGGTGGGAAGGTGCTCGTGTACTCGCGTTTTATTGAAAGATGAAATGAAACTATAAATTCAGTAATGCTCCGGCAACACAGGCTGGTTGGCTTTCCGCTACGTCGTAGCTGCTCAAAACTGCCCGCACTATTTCAGTCATGCTAGGGTCTGGATTCTGAACCCAAGCTTTGTCATACTGACGGTCAAGCTTCTAGGCTCCAGAAACTTGATCTCGCCAGCCTGGACGTTCTACGCATAAATGAAACTTCTTTTTCAAAACCATTCCTAGCGGTTATTCAATTTGCACATTCTGGTAGATGAATCCATTCACTCTGAGGCCAAGTGTTAGGTGTGTTGCTAAAGGACAAAGTCTAAAGCGCACATAAGCAAGTTAAAAAGACAGTACACATGTTAATTCTCAAAAGGTAGTACCTGGAACCTTCGTCTTACAACAACAGCCCTAGCATTGAAACTAGCGATTTACAACAGCCTCACAACAACACCGAGTTACAACAGCCCTGCAACAACACCGAGTTACAACAGCCCTGCAACAACACCGAGTTACAACAGCCCTACAACAACACCGACTTACAACAGCCCTACAACAACACCGACTTACAACAGCCCTACAACAACACCGACTTACAACAGCCCTACAACTACACCGACTTACAACAGCCCTACAACTACATCGATTTACAACAGCCCTACAACAACACCGACTTAAACAGCCCTACAACAACACCGAGTTACAACAGCTTTATCCTTGCATCTAAAAGTATGATAACATTTTTTCTAGCTCGTACAATCAATGTATCGCGGTTCGTAAAGGGTTAACATCCATTCTGTAAGTTATTAACAAAGGCATACTCTCAATGCAGGTACTACGGTGTAGGGGAACTGAAGGTGCAACCTAGTTTGAGAGTTAAGTTAGTTCTATTTCACCAACTTCTGATAATGGCTGAGGTTTTTTTCGTTGTTAAAGTGGACGAGAGCAATGGAGTAAGAGGCAGAGAAACACTGACTCAAATTAATTATATTTGTCATTTCAGTTTCCCCATTAGTTCTCTCTTCACATTTTACTGCGATGAATACGAAATATTAAGACTGTCGACATGAATTAAATTATTTCTCGTTGAGGAGTAACATTTTCGAAGAAAAGAGCTGCTTTGGAATTATGTGAAACGTCTACAACCAACATAAGTCTCCGGTAAAGGACCACTCAATAGTCTTCAAGCAGGTGTAAACAAACCACGACGGTAAGTAAAGCACTCGATATTTCGAAAAGACTTTGGACATAGCGGTCTGAGCAGCAAACTAACGGGACTTCCATGGGAATGTGCAATTGAGATCCAGAGAGCCACACCACGCCCAAGCGCAGGCCATAGCGCACGTCCTCATTTGCGCCGCGGGCCGAGCGTGGCCCCCATGCACGAGGGCAGACACCCTACCCTGCACCGCTTCAGGCCTACAGTATTCCAGCGGCGAAATTCAAACCTAAGTGACTTATGCTCCAAGCTCTAGTTCAGGGGGCTTCTGATGCACAGTTTGACGTGAAAATAACAAAGGGTTTTAGTGGAGGTGAAAGATGATGAGTTAGGATCATGAATATGTTAGTTTAATCTGAGCGGTTCTGGGCTTTCGTTTCGCTACCTGACTTTCAACTCGGCTGGCACATGTTTATGCGGCGTACCAGGCAAAACTTGCCGATGTAAAATTCCGAGTATAAAAATATTAAGTGGCTAAACTTGGAAAACGTTGACGTTTTGTCGACTACGCGGTTTTCTGTGATGAGATACGAAACTTGTTGTTAATCACGCCGACGTGCGAACTTTTTCACAAAGAGCGTGGGATATTGACGTCACGTAAAGACTGTAGGACAAGAATTTCGGAACTTGTACGATATCACCAATCGACTTGATTTCTTCAAGAACAAACATAACTCTGCTAACGTGAGAAAGAGTCATCAAATAATAATCATTTGTGTAGGAATATCGTCATGGAAGGTCTCCGTGAAAACAGAGCGCTACCCTTAAACAGCTATCATGGTTCGAGATTAACAACATTGCGATCACTTTACGGAAATGGATGGGTCGTACCGGCGTGGGCAGCAGCCATCAAAGGCTATCAAGGCTGTCAAATTCTCGCCCTAGCTCTTCATGAAGCGCCGCGACGGTCGTTCCTCCAGGTCCAAACTTGCGTTTGCTCCCCAAACAGACCTGGGGGCCGACTTCTTTAGGCCTCATGCCAGGCGACCGCTGATAGGGTCCTTAGCGCGTCGCTCCAGCTGAGAGACCTAGACCTTCCTGCCAAATTTTAGATTGATAATTTGCCCTCTCTTTGCTTTCGTCAAAATGAAGTTTTGCGTAGCTCTTCTATAAAGGCGTGCCAGTATTACCTGACCTGACAGTTCAACGAATTGCGTTATGTAAACATCTGATAAAGGATGAATTATTTTAGTGTAGAACTGAATGACAGCATTCGAGATAGAAGGGAAGAAAATTTGAACTAGTTTTGGTTGGCATTTTATGTAGTTTCCTCTTAGTTTCCTGTTTTCTTTACTTATTAATGCAATGCATATTAAACAGCAAGTCTATGTTCAAGCGTTTAGTTTGGCGTCAAATTATGACCTTTCACGTCATTTGCTCAGCAACTTTCCACCAGAAGCGTCAACTCAGAGGAGTTCAGAGGTGCGCCGTTATTGAGCTTAGAATCCCTGCTGTTTTCTTCTTGTGGCGTTGGAAGCTGCGCTCATTTACCGCACGACGGTGCTTTATTTGAGCTTTGAAGGGCGCAAATACTCAGAAATGATAATTGTTGTTACAATTTCAACAAAATTGCTTCCTAACAATATTTAGATTATTCATGCACTTGAGTTAAACATAACAGCAAGGATTTACAAAATTTTCTCATTTATTGATAAATAACCTAAATCAATTCTCTCAATATTTTGAACTTGGTGGCCCCAGAGCTGGTATTTCTCCCCTATGTAAACACAGATATTTTAAGCCCAATTCGATAACGGAGAGACGATGGTCGCGTTTTACCTACCGAGAAAGGGTTGGCTTAGAAATTGAATCAAACCTCCCTCCGTTCGGTCGCTGTAATTGAAACTAAGCCCTGATTGGTGGGCGAGTTCCGATATCCGCTCCCTTTCGGCCACCAGAAAACTGTGCCACTCTGCAGATGAAGGTTTGGATCATCGGTGATTCTTCTAGATATCTTCGTACATTTATAAATTTTTGACGAGGTCTTCGCATGTTAGTAACTTGTATCACAATATGGAGAATGCTTTCACGTATATTAAACAGGGGTTTTCACGCCGTATTATGCAAGTGTATCAATATAACTATTGAGCGAATATTTTCTCTCTTCCCCATGAGTTAAATAACAAAATTAAAATACTCATTATTAATGTATGCGTCTTGACTATAACATTTCGAGCACGGGTTTTTGATTATTTAAAATACTATTCGCGTGACCCGTCGGAAATGACGAGACTTACTATGTAGCTGTTCTCAAAGCGAATGGTATGTTCCCAGTGAAGCATGTTCAGGACCACAAATGTACCTCATGGTTTCTATCGAAATCAATTATTGATAACCAAACTAGGTAACCAAAATACTGTTCTAAGGTATTCTATTAAATGAAACATTTAATTTCCTCTACATCACCTTCATTTACGGTACGATATTCAGTTTCCTATTGCGGCACTCTAGCTCTAGCATATCCGCGAGGCTTGTCGTAATATTCTTCTGCAAATAATATTCTGTCATATTCTCCGAGAGAAACGGAGAAACCAACAATGTTACGGTTTGAAAAACGCTCTTGGCATAACCTGGCTGCTTGTTTTGGCGTCATCATTAACAGCACCATGGGCATGGAGCACGTCTCCCATTTCTGCGATTCTTAAGTGGTCCATGTTGCCAGCGCCGTGTCACAATAGTGAAGAAACGGTAACAAATACGTAAGCAAGAAGTTACTTAGCTGCGTGATTTGAAACAATCTAGGATTTACCAGTCTAAACGTTTTCGTCAAATATCTCAAACGCGGAACTCTTTGCAAAGCTTTACAGGGGCGAAAGTATTTAGTTTGCTACTTTCTGGTAGGTAGGAAATTTCGAACCTGTTCTTCTCTAACATCTTGCATAGTAGAAAAATTAAAGTACCTTAATAATGGTTTTACAGTTCAGCGATTTCTCATCGGAGAGCGGCCCTTTCTGTAGTGTATCCATGCAGTATATGTACGAGTATGTGAAGTCATTCATGCCTCCTCCGTCGGACTGCTGATGAAGCGCTGCGTCATCGTACCTGATAAGACCAATATAAAACTTCGTTACTTCAATGCAATAAAACTAACTCGTGGAAAATAATTAACAACTAATATTATTAAAGACCGTTGGGCATTTATTTCTGAACGGTTTCTTCTGCGCCGCTGTGGTAACATAGAGATATAGGATCCGTGTAGATTTGCATGCGTGTGAACAGGGCCAACTGTGAGTTCAGTGTTAGCCTGGGTCCTGACCTCATTATAAATAAAGTCTATTTTGTGCTCTTCCTGCGTAATAAAAGAAAAATTCGAATTGCAATTGTTAGAAATACAAATAGTTGAGTAGTGTTCCCGTCAGTAGAGTAGCAAATAAACAGTTGCATAGCGGGTTCATTCGCAATCTTTAGAACCACTGGCGAACTGCGGGTACTTCAAAATGTATTTATTTTTCTAAATATAATTTGATTTTTCGTCGTTTATGACGGCTTTTGTACATTAGTTAATTTGTAAATAATTTGTAGACCAATGAGTTTTACGTACATTAACGTACACTGATACATGTTAATCGTATTCCGTCGTTACTTTCGCGATTTCACCAATATACTAGATTTGCTATCTTTGTCGACAGCAATGACGCACTAAAAATATATGTACATACATGTAAGATCGGTTCATCATTCACAATTGGCTTGGATAGCGTATGGTGCATACACACCTCACTCAACCCGGAAACTTTGTCGTCGATCGAACTAGTCTGGCCTTCACTCATAGAGTTGATCACATCTTCTATATGCTAATTTGATGCAGAACGTCGAATAATGAGGGTCTCTAACCATGCACGACTACGATTGTGATATCCGTTTCAATTCACGGACAGAGTTGATCGAGCGAGAAGAGCCTGATCAATGTCACAGGAAGCCATAATGGGTGCAGCTGCTGCTGCTCTAGTCCCGAGAGTCGGTCGAATAATGATGGTCTGCGTCAGATCAGGTGTAACTCAGAGGGATTAAGCTTGGTGCTGGGATTTAGAGAACTGTGCTGTGAGAACATCCTGTCGTGTTTGGTGGCTGTCTTGAAGCAGAACTATGCAAAGGACTTGATTGTGGAACTGCTGGTTAGCAAATAGAACCACTGAATTGTGAGGCTGTTCTGTTGCACGGCATTTAAGATCCATACAAACCTGTCTCAGATTCTTGCTCTTCATGTCTTGAAAACACACAAATGCTGTGGAAGAATCATGTCAGTTCAAAATTATGATTTTTTAAACGACGCAGAACGTTAATAAGTCGCTTTTGTATACATTTTTCAGCGTTCCTATCTCCTATATGGCGTATTTTTAGTGCAAATTTATGTCTAATGCTTCGTAATACTTTACTGGGATATCAGATATACCGAGGTGAAAGTCTCTCTAACTAAACTGCAGAGATTAAGAAACTCCGGCGTGTCTGGCAATCCCTCGGTGGGAGGCGCTCCCAACTTTTGAGTGTAGCGCCTGGAACTTGATTTGGCCCGAGCCAAGCCCAGCATTTACATTTGTGTCGACGGCCCCCCACCGCCGCCTGCACCTCGGCTCAAGCTGAATTTAATATTGCTGGTTGTCGTGCTGCCTCGTGGTGCCCAGAGAGAGGACGTCTGACATGCAGACAGAAAGGATCTCCGCTTTATACTAGAGTGTGTTGGCTTA
>VOMN01009447.1:0-13084 GCA_014899125.1 Orchestia grillus
GTCCTTAATCAACCGTGTCTTCCTTAATCCACCGGCGATACGTCCATACATTTTAATAGGGATGAAGAGAGCCAATCACCAGTTGATGTAACAGAAACTTCAAAAGTCAACAGAATGCATGACTGAAAAACTTTACGAGTCAGTGGGGCTGAAAAAAGACATTAGGCCTGGACAACGTCGTCCTCGAGAGCTGCAAGAATATTCAAAGTGAGCAAATCAGCAAGGGGTGTACTATGAATCTTCAGAAATTCGATGAAGAAACAAATGTTTTAGCCAGAACCAAGTTCTTCATTCTCCCCGAAGATCTGGAAACCTCTCATTACAAGCATGATAAGAAACAGTTAATATTAGCAAGCTCTATCGATGAACGGATTTTCAGAGAGAAAAACCTACTATCTCTTATCAAGGAAAGTAAGCTGCCAGCTTATGTCTTGATAATGATGAGAAAACAATTGATGTGCAATTGCATTTCGATGTCCGAAATGATCGAATTTGGACGAGGAATGATGCGGTCGAAAACATTACTTTAAGAATGAGCGCAGCATCTGGTTGCGCTACCGCTTTTTAGTCAAGAAAAAGTCATTGGTTTGTGTGTATTCGATCAGGATGTCAAATTTAATGAACAATTTCCGAAGTGAGAGCCTAGTTAAAGCAGCGGCTACGAAAGCCTGGCGAGGCTGCTCTGTGAATCTTCTGTGCCATGCAGTTTTCAAGAACTAATAAACACTTGTATTATTTCAAAAACTGCAAAATACGCAAATGATCATTTCAGACGGACTCAACGGCGTCAAATGGAGCCAGGAAAACTCACGAGTGGCCCCGGCCAATTTTTCAAACAGAAGCCAGACCTGAAACATCTTGATTACGTTATATGGTTCGAGCTTGATAATATAGTTTTAGTGTCACATCATACAGATGTGGTGGCACCGAAAGTAAAACTTACACAAGAATGGCCCGAAACCTCCCAAGATGTTACTCGTGCCTCGTGTTGGTCGTTTTCAAAACGTCTTCAGCCTACATTGAGGCGAATGGTACCGGTTTTAAGTAAATGGTGAAAATTCGCAAATATAAATCGTATATCCATCACTTTTTGTTTGTTATTCTGGTGAAATTCAATTCGTTGAATAAACATGAGAGAACAATGTTATAACGTTAATTAGCTTCTATTATTACTGTCAATTACTCCGAACGTTCTTACAAAAAACTTAAAATTTATGTTATACACAGCAACGAAAGTTAAAAGTCGTATCTCCTGCAGAATAAAGACAAGGAATCCTCTGAAAATGATTTTTTGAGTCATAGGGATCCTCGCCACTTATTTTTTGTTCTAGTCTACGCCATTAAAATACGCCATTGGGAATTAACATTCAGCAGAATTCTAAGAAATTCTTGAAACTGAAGCAATCACTGGAATATTGTTTTAAGGAAATTTGTTCGGGAGTATTATAATACTCCTTGAAATTTATTCCACTTCATACTTTGCTTTTTAAATGAGTATCTATATGGTGTTAATTTTCTAACTAAGGTTATAACCGTACATAATTAATTGGTATGAGTAGTATTTCAGTGAATAATTTCCTGTAATTAAAATATATGTCGATGGGTTCATTCTACGCCGCATTTCCCTATGAATGTATGCTCTCCGTTGTTTAACAAATTTATGGAGAAACTCATGAAAGTTTAAATACCAAACCTTTTATTCGCGGATTGAATAGATTGATTCTCCAATGCACTCTTTTAATTCTACGCATCAAGCTTTTCTTATGATGAACATCGACACCATATCACAACGTATATTTTTTAACAAGGAAATGCCTTGTTCATCACCCCATAGCTTTAAAACAGATCAAGAGAACGCTATTTGTAATATTCTGCAGCATATTTCCGGTATTTTCTCATTTCCAAGATAAAAATTTGAAACTGGTGGAAATCAGTATGAATGCCTTCTAATACTGAGTTATTAATTTTTTCATTTGAAAACTACGATACAACGAAAGATCCCAATCGTTAAACGGTATGAATTTGTTACCGTTTCTGACTGACTTATAATATTCATTTTCCTTGCTCTTCGATAAAAATTAGGAATCAGTTTGAGTTCTAAGGGCCTCTCCCGTAAATATTTCACATCGCCTGAGGAAACAGAAAAATGATATGGTCGGTCAAGAAAATCTAGACATTGTTATTAATTTTGGTTCAAATGATGCCCTCATCATCTTTTTAGAATTAAAATTACAAACTACATAAGGTTACGACCGGAAGAAATTTATCCTCAGTCAGTTGTATCACTCTGAGAGAAAAACGTTGGTTTCGTAGAATTATTTTCTCGTGCAATCAGCTTAACTAGTGGAAAGATAAAATGAACTATTATCATTTGGGGAGATTAATGAATTTCTCTTGTAATCGTTCTGATACTTATTTCAGTCATGTTGCTAAAACATGAGTACGAGGAGTCAGCTTGAACGAATCAACTGCGTTTCCTTATTTGCGAGATCAATACAGTGTGCTCATTGGCTTCCGATCATTACTACCAGAACCAATCAACGTCTAGACCAGGACACGATTCCCTTGCGCACATGCAGTCCTCGTCTTAAGTCGATTTTTAATGATTTGTGATGGAAATTTTAAATTCAATGAACTCAATTTATGCGCTCTTGATTCCTTAACATTCAAAAAGTATATTCTTAATACCACTTTCAAATACAAATCAAATTGTTCATAAAACATGTGTGATGTGAAACAAGTACTACTTGTACAAAGTTGCTAATTGCCCAGATACTGTTGGAAGCCAACTGTTTTATTTTCGCCAAATCTACTAAATATGCGGCTGAGAGAACTGTAAATCAACTCAACCGTTAGCTAGTAGATGTTTTGGGCTCTTCTGATCTTGCATCCCTCTGGGAGGATTTGACTTCAGTCAATTTGACTTTTGAACCAAAGTCAAAATTGGACTCTCCATGCAAAAAGTTCCGGAAAGTTCCTTCCAAGGTCCAGTTTTAAGCATGGAACTAAAATCGTGCAATTCATGAATCAATGAGCGTATAGTCTTTTTGAGGAACATAAACCTCGCTTAATTAGCATCTTTGCACACCACTTAAATGTGTTACACCTAACACATAAAATTGAAACACCTAGTATTGCAGGCCTTACGGGGGTTAAAGTAATCCCACAGGATAATTATTTATTTTTAAGCCCAATAGTTTTCGCTTGTTAATAGAAAAACGTCAAAATAATATTGTTAACTTCCCTTCTTCATGTCTAAAATAAAAATTGTTTCTTTTGAAAGAACTTCCATTGGTCATTCAGTAATTTTGACATCAGCATTGAATACGTCTGCATCATGATTTCATCTAAAAATTCACTTCATAAAATGGCTGCACATGAAATGCGTAATCGAAGAATCATATTGTTAGGGTAACGGATACGAAAAAGGATTAAAAACTTGAAAACATCTATTGTATTTAACACGGAATATCATTACTGTTTGGCAGATTTTAAGTAAGTATTCAAGGTTTTGCTCCGGAGATGAAACATTTAATCATTTAATTATTTCATCAATTTTGTCAGGAACCATCACCATATTCTAATGACGATACTTAGTTTGACAGAACGAGTATAATGCAGAGCCATCAATTATACTCAAGGTTTTCACTTGACTTTGCATTTACTAATTCGCAATTTGCAACTTCGTAAGAATTCAAATGGTAGAAGCAAACTGAGGGTTTGGGTTGTTTGCTTTTAGTGAGATGAATGAAAAATGTGACTTACCGATTTCAAAATCTGCCATGACAAAATAATTCACAGGCCACGAAAATGGCCTCAGTTAAGAATGCTCAACACATAAATCCGTGTGTTCACCTGGAAATATCTTTGCAATTTGACCCCACAAACTGGGCTCTTTGGAGGAAGAGCCATACTTGAGGTTGGTGGAATCAATATGGTATTATCCAGCTTCAGTTTTTTAAATCAAAATAAGACACTATTTGCCACTATATTGCTAATAGCTGTAATGTGAGCGGGAAAGTAATGTATAACATTCAACAATTAATAATTTTTTAACATAACCTCTAGACCACATGCTGCTAAAATAAAGCAGGTAAAATATTATTTACGTGATAGTTATTACTACCTATATAGTTAATTCATCAAACGTTTCAAGCAAGTAACCTACAATATTTTTAAAATCAAAGTTTTTTCAATAAAATCGTCAATTTTTCGGAGTAAGCCCAAGTAAACCTATCAGAGGAAAATATCTTAAACCTAAACCTGGCTTAATTTCACATTGAGTGTTCAACAAAGTGCCTCCTAAATTGGAGGAAGTGATTAAAAAAACTGGCTCAAATTCAACTGATTGAACTTATTCATAGGTAGTCATGAATTATTTGAAATTATAAGCAATGGAATTACTCATAAGTGTGCTTAAAGTAGAAATTTTGGATGGATTGTAATATTAGCTTAAAGACAAATATTCTAAAAGCTTGAATAAAATAGGAAAATCTGTACGCACTTTATTGCATTTGTAATAAAACGGAATTGCATGAGAGCAATTTTAAAATTTGCTGACTGCACATCAAACTTTCATCCCTTAAAAATTTGGTCAACGACAGTTGCGAATTTAAGATGACAGTTTTGACACTAGCCCCTATTTTAGAGCTGAGTCTCACTTTCAATGATTTCTAGGCATACTTCATCTAGTAATATTGTCGCTTCCATTGGTTCTCAACGAAATTTTAAGTACCATAATTCCTCGCTTGTTCAACAGAGATTTTTCAAATGTTAAAGTAAATGTCGATAAAACTTCGACGATGAGCGACACTGATATTACCGTACACCTTACGTTACAAGTTGATACGTTGTTATTCACTAAGCTTGAACTAACATGACTAAAACATGACAAGCGAACATTGACAATATTTTTTTCTCTGCACCACTGAAGTCATGTCATACCTTTGAACAACACGAAAAATAAAATCAAGCAAAACTGACCACGGGAAAGTTTATAGATTATCGAAATTGAACGCATGCAAAAGTTCATGCAAAACTTCATTGCAATCATCTTCCATTATTCGTTTCCAACACTTGCTCTTCTTTTCCGTTTACCACTTATCACCCACCATTCGTGACGTCATTGCACAGTTGACCTGTCCAATTACACCACAACTATTCAGTTTGTCCTACACTTCTCATATTATTCGTCTCTTTCTTACCTGGCGTTAGTCGTATTCCAATACGTCTCGTCCAGTCGTTGTAACACAACAGTAGTCTCACTCTCAAACGACGCCTGAAAAACTTGGGTGTTGTACAAACATCTTTTCATTGCTCATTCAAATCGCCCTGCCGTGAAGGAGTCTGCAGTACGAGTGGCAGCCATCTAGCGCCAATATTCTTCCCACCGTTGTCTAATCAGCTGCAATCAAAGTTTATCCTTTTATCTAGACGCGAACTGTTGCAGCATTTCAATAGAGAGAATCTTATATCCAACGACGATTGTTCAACTTAACAAGGCATGCAAGTACAGATTCTACTATAAAATTCCAAAAATTGATACTACATATGTACAAATTAACACCCAGCAATAGGTATTTCTCATAAGGCAAAGTAATCAAGTAAACTGATTTAAATATTACGAGTATTTCAATGGTTAGAGCCACGTGAAATTTCTGAGCATTGTTGAAGCGTGACACGAAAGTTAATATACGTTTTCCACTCATGCATTACGTTGTAAATACGTCTATTGCCCAATTCTGTAGGTATCGCAAAATCACGGCAATACATCCCCAGTAATAAATATGAGTTGCACCAATATCTTGAGCATCCATTTGCGCCACAACTATATCAGCGTAATTTCCTTTATGTACTTTTCAAAAACAGTGAATTCTTTTAACGTCCAAAGTCATTAACTTCTAGTGAAATCCCTCATCAGCTCTGGGATGTACAGTATACAGCCTGAGAATAACTATGTCCTGCCTTCTTACTTGAAGTTGCCATTAAGCTTTTTTGCTTATTTAACTTTACACGTATGTAAATGCATTAGCAGGACCGCATGAATTGTTCTACGCACGAACAAATGGAAAAAATTGCCTTACTCTTTGAAGTTTATTTGTTATGGACGCTTTCGTCAAGCACTTTTGTCACACGTCATTTCGAAATAACTATTTGTAATCTGTGATTAGTCGTTAGTAGTATATTGAGTATCATGTACTGCTCAAAGTCCTGGAACTAGTGAGCTCATCTGACGGGTAATAGGAGTAACTTAAATGACATCACTCATCATATCGAGGATGACCTTTTTATTGCCGCGATCGACTCAGTCATGTTCTTCTTCAGAACGATTCTATAGTGCTGTTTGTTTATCAAACACGTTATGATAAGACTTATCGGTACAGTGCATTTGGGAAACATTTTTATCTTCTGGATCGAGGAGGAACGGAGTGGTCCGTTGTGCACGTCGTTGTACGGCCCCTTTAGCCACACCTTCCCTTCGCTTTACGAAAGTGTATAAATGTATTTCTTTGGTTCAAATGAATTTTAAGAAAATAAGTGCATTTGATCTACCGTATTTTTTTGAATTCCGAAAACATCTATGTGCTCTCTAGTACGAAATAACTATCCAACGGATAGGTTTCTGTGCGATAATCTACAAGCTTTTTTTTGAGATTCTTCAAAATAACAAGCCAAAATTACGGTGACCTACCTGTAATGCCGCATTGTCCGCAAACTGATTTCGATAGTCGGTCAATTCAAGATTTTTCCAGCTCTCAACTTCTGCCTCAGAAATTTTATGGCTCTGAAGAAGTCAGCTTTTACTAGTAGATATGAGTCAGCACCCTGCTGTTCAAACAACTTGCAGTCACTTATGATTGGATTGACTCATTAAATCGAACAGTTGCCAATAAAATTTATTTTGCTAAATAAACATATTTTGCACATGAATTTGAACCTTTTTAAAATTAGCCCATATATTTAGTCTCCATTTTTTCTATATTTTCCTTATGTTTTTATGTTTTTAGTTCAAGATTAGGATTGAGCTGAATCGCTGGGGCATAAATGTTTGCACCTACATATGTTGCAAATACTGCTATTCAGCTTGCAGACACATAATATGGGGAGAAGGTATAGAGAGAAATGAAAAAAGAGTAACGGATCAATAAACATTTTGTTTCTCATATAACATGTAAGCCGACTGATATCTGAATATTACTAAGAAAATCAAATGTTAATACTTCCAAATAGAAGCAAGTCGTTTTTATTGCAGCCTTAAATCTGCGCCGCAAATCCTAAGTAGCGATACAAAACCTTTCCTGGGAAGGTATCTCTCCTGCACACGGTAGCGATGCCTTATTATCTCTAGCACAATTGTGACCTCTTGAAAAACACTCTGTTTGAAGTGTAGATACCACAGTAAGCTTATTGAATGCAGATTCAGAAAACCAGGTGACAATACCAGTTGCGATGAGGACCTCGAGAGATGATCTCTGCTCTAGGCCTATGTGACGGTTGATCTAAAAACGTGAGGGCATTTGGCAACGTCTAAATGTGGTAGTCGTCAGGACGCGCCAAATGTTCGCTACTAAATCAAATTTATATTTATCTCATCTTGTGTTCCTTAGCCTAGTTTTCATTAGATCTCTTGCGTTGAGCTGTGAGTGTTTTCAGCAAAGTTATCCTTCAAACGGCTGAGATCGATATTAATGTTCTTCAATGTTTTCCTAATTAATTCTAGTTTAATTTCCTTCATAGTACTGCTTGTAAGGTATAACTTTTGTATTGTGATGCATGTTGCGTGCGCACTTATTTGCCAACTTTATGTACATCCATTCAAAATTTAAGCACATNTTTATTTGCCAACTTCATTTACATCCATTTAAAATTTATGCACATACAGTATGACTGTATTCTGAAAAGGCCACTTCAGGCGCTCACCATTATGTGAGCCCGAGCGTCACCTAATGTTGTTCCAGCGGACAATTGTATTTAACCTAATTTATCTTGAAGGACGAATAATGTTTCTGAAGTAGTTCGTCAGGATATGACCATTGCCGCAGTTTGACTCTGGCCTTAGCGGGCTAACCATGGCGTTGACAGCGCTATCGCGTCTCGCCGAGCAGGGCGTCGCAATAGGAAGACGTTTGCTCGAGCCTAAGCGGGCCCACTACGGCGCTGACTGCCTACCCACTTTGAAGAAGCAGTCGCAGTGTNAGCCTAAGCGGACCCACTACGGCGCTGACTGCCTACCCACTTTGAAGTAGCAGTCGCAGTGTTGCTCGTGCGGGGTAACATCTCCAACCAGACGGTGGTCCAGGGCACAGAACCCTTCGCTGATATCAAGTTTAGTTTTGGGCCAGGATAACCTGACAGAGGCTAACGCGCGACCAAAAAACACATCATCGAGTTGCCTTATCCTACTACCGAACCCCCAGAAAAGTTCGAACACGATGAACTTTAATTATAGTTTCATTTATTCAGGTTAGCTTCGTATTAATTTGATAAAAAAGAGAATTCGGTATTTACAGTGGTGAAATAATAATTATATGGTTTTTATCATAAAAACAATTAAGATAATACATTTGCAAGTCGATAATTTTCAACTTCAGTTTTTTCATGTTCAAGCCCCACCCCGTAGTCCAGATGCAACGGCGATTCGATCCTTTACTGGTAGGCATGAGAACTTAAGCGTGAATTTCTATCTTAGCTGGTGCTTGCCTACGTGGGCAGATGTATGGGTTATAATTTTTAGGTTTAGCTGCTAATTATTCAATCCTGCGAAAAATTATTACAGGTCATTACATGTTGAAACTCATCAAATTTGAAATTATTTCATTAAAAGTAATGTCTAATAATGACAGTAATTGTTCCAATTTATACATCATCGACGGGCTGAGAAACAATACAAAATTATGCTCGATTATGCTCATCGAGCATAATCACCAACTCTACACATTAGCCATGTATCAATCAGTGGTTACAACAAAATATGGGGTTCGTCTGAATACGAATAGACTGAAAACGTAACCATTTATCGTTGACATTTAAAGTGAGCAAATATTAAATCAGAAATCTCATAGCGATTTTTTCTTCATGAACTTTCTCAGGCTGAATCAAATGAAATTTAGTGTACGTAGTTGGGCTTTGTGACCCCAGCCTCGCTCAGAATTTAACCCCAACATCCGAGTTACTCTCTAAATTTTGATTTGAAATAACAAATCAAAGGCATGCTGTTGTTTTCTGGGTAGCTTTTTTATCTACTGTAAAAAAACAGTTTTTATCAACACTATTTTTTAAATAATCCGTAAGAAATTTCATATCGTGGGATGAGTTGCTGGCAAAAAATGAAGTAACGATCTTGTCCGCTTTCATGTTGGCCAGAATCAAGCCAACAGAGCGTGGGCCTCAAATGAGGTAGACAGGAGATGGTGAAACATGCTCCATTGCTGGAGCAATTGCCTCAGACAAGCAGGAAATCAACATCTGGAGGCGTGTTACTAGTTTACTCTCGTATACTGATTGAGATATGTGTAGGTGATAAATAAAAGATGAATCGTTCACGATGGAAAAACTGAGAGGCTGAAATCCCTCTGTACTAATTGTTCGAGAGCGTAAAATATCGTCATAACTAGAGATAAGGTGCAAAATCAAAAAATAGAAAATTAGTGTGAGTCTACAGAAAATTCAGCTATCAGAAGTAGTTGATTTTGGGGAGTTAATCAATACGAAGGCAATGGTGAATAGAGCATATCGAACTTTCCTGGTGATGATTGGCTGCGTGGGGGTATAAAGAACAGAAAACTTTTCACGAGTGCAATGCTTGCTAAAATCGCAAGCGGAAAAAGACAAACAAGCATTTTTATTATGAACTAAATGTTCGATTAAGAATGAAATAGAAGATCAAAATTGGACTTTTTCCCAGTCATGACCGGCAGTCATTACTTGGTGGTTTTATATGTTTATGGAAGAGAGATAATAAAACTTCGATCAAGTCCCATGTAAAACCTAACGATTGTCAACATGAAACGTTGCATTTCTAACGCTGACATTCTCTTAAATATTGAATTTTACGCTCAGTACTTCCGTAACGAATTTGTGGAGCGGCATTATGATTAGCGCACTTCTCGTAGAAAAGGCGTTGCTTCAATTTTTTCTCGGCTTGAATAATGAACGACTCTTTTTTATCCATTTAAATAACATTGTCCCGAACCAGTGACCTACTGAGCTTTGTTCACAGAATGACAATTATAGATAGGTGCAATTACAGGGAGTTGTATAAATTGAACATGTTTCTAATAGTAAAGAATTCAATTTTTGACTGATAAAGTTGATCTAGCTCTTCACTATCTCCAACAACGTCCTCAATTCACAACACATGCATAAGAAGTTGATATTGATTTGTTGAAAGATGAATGCCGGTAATGAAAATATTTTGTCAAGTAAAAATCTAGCACAACAGAACTCGCTCCTGCAGAAGTGGAGGCAGAAATGCCAGACAGACCTTTGCATTCCCTGCCAACTGACCATTTGTCCTTCCAACGCGTAGGTCCTACCGTCTCGACGCCACGCTGCTGCAAGGCGGCCATTAGCTGGTCCAGCTTGGTTGGTTTTAGACGACAGTCCTTTAGTCTCAGCCCGCCGTACCTGCATCCAAAGTCAACGGTAGAGCCCACCGGCAGGACTGAACTGCACACCTCGAGTTTATGCCAATTGAAATGGTTCTGAAGCTAGACAAACGAGGACGTAATTCGTCTAGATTTACATCTCCTCGCAGGTTAGTATTTTATTCTTAGAAATATTTAAACAAATTAATGTATGTGAAGACAATTTCACACTACGCTGACAAGAGTGGCAGTGTCTCATCATGGCAACGTTCTGATAAAAGAATATACCAGAAGCAGCCCCAAGATTACTACTGAAAGAACATAGAAGTTTTCTAACTATAGACTAGTACGTAATAATGTTCATTCTTCAAGTGAACTATTTTCATGGAGTAATTCCTGAGCAACAATTACAAAATTAAGTAACGTCATTCTACAAACAAATATCTAAGGAGCCGTGATAATTAACTCTTCCTCAAACAAGTTAATTGATTATTCAAAATGCAGTGAACAGGAATTTTGTTTGAACAAGTTTTTAGTTATATATTAAGAATAAACTTTGAGACGGGTAAATAAAACCGTTATTCGTCTCATTCACGGGAGAATTTTTGTGTGAGGATATAAGTATTCCTCTTCATGTTGTGCGATAAAATTGAAGAACTGAGAAACTAAAACTTCCTTGGATCTCTCTTGATGTAAACAGGCCACTAAAGAATCTTCGTTACTAAAAAATTTTCAGCTATGTCAGTCTCGGCGCCCATCTAAAGACTGTATAGAGTAGGTGTAGGCTTTCATGGTATCAATGAAGAAATGTTCGTAGCAAGCTAGGTCTGTGCTTGTATATCGGAATGCAAGAAGCCCGTTAGACGCTGTGCGCATTCCAAACACAACCAGCGACCGCGAGCGCCGACTGCATTCCCAAGCAAAATTGAGTGCCCAACGTGAGTCAAGGAAAGCCCAAGAATTTGGAGAATGCAAGGGGAACGCTGGAGATGATGACCTCAAGCCCGAACGTAGGCGTGGGAAGTCAGTCAGCCAGAATGACAAAAAAAATACTGGGAACCCGACGCAGTTTGGGGACATAGAGTCGGTATGGGAAAGACAGAGCCTGAGCTCGGTTGGTCTTTGATAGCTTGAGGGTCGGGCTAGATACCATGTGATAGATCAAGGGTTGAGCGAAGGAGCTAAAAGATATAAAATTCGCTTGACTACGAGTTGGGTGTAAAATAGCAAATCTCTATTAGAATACTGCGATAGCCCACCTGGAGCAGCTCGTTTGAGTCGGTCAGACAACTACTGTAGGTGAGTCGTGGCAGGGCACGAATACGCGAGAGGCGGGGAATTAATTTTAGATTAGTTCAGTTGAATACTAGTTTATCTAACCAAATTGAAGCTATTCTTCAAGCTCGTTCGCTCTCTGGTCAATGCGACTAGGTAAATAATTCATGATATTCTCACTGTACCCCTTGTTTCACGCTTGTTGGTAAAATGAACTTTCTGCCCGTCTCATAAATGCCCTATTAATTAGTTTACGGATTTGCATAAAAAACAAGTTTTATTTTCCCTTGGAGTATTGTTAGAACACCGCGTGACCTGCTGCTCGGCCGAGAACCGCTACCAAATGCACTACTTCCTACTGACAGAAGTCATTGAAATAATGAGATAGGTTTTCATAACTTACCCTGGCAGCAGCAGTTTCAGTTCTGAGACGAGCTCTGAGAGGGAAATTTCAAAGTGAAAGATAGGAAATGAAAACAACGACGAACGAGTCGAGCGAGGACGAGCTTAGCGAGGATGTGCTGAGCAAGGCCGAGTTGAGTGAGGACGAGTTGAGTGAGGACGAGTTGAGTGAGGAAGAGTTGAGTGAGGACGAGTTGAGTGAGGACGACTCTCGCGACAACAGGTCCGCGGCATCAGCACCCTCAAATAGAAGTAAGTAAACCAAATTTGCAAACCCTTAAGTTAATAACGGTGATCGATTTTTTTTTTGTTGCTTGTGGTAAAATGCCTAACAGCACACCCGCCATTTCCGCACCAGTCTGCTTAGTTTTAGGTACACTGCCGAAATTCGAAGGGAAGGGGACCAAAGTTACTAAATTTATAAGAACTATCAAGAAAAGAGCGACCTTAGAACGGTGGACGGACGATCAAACCGCTGAAGTGTGAAGATATCTGTGTACTGAGGCTGCTGAGGGATTTCTGGACTCTAACTTCGAGCTCGAGTCGTGTAATTTAGTCTCTTATTCAACGTTTGGAAGGAAGATTTCAGAGGAAAATCTATAAAACCAATGCCTAGTCCGAGCTCTTAGCAATAAAGAAGGATCGAAGCAGAATCAACGAGTACGCCGGACGGCTAGAGGGTTGTGCAGCAGCTGTATCTAACGTAATTACCCGATTACAGAACGAAGATACTCAAGAAGAGTTGTTACATAAGTATTCGTGTCAGGTTGAACCCGACCGTGCAAAGATCCATGGCTGCCGCCGAACATAAAACGTTCGAC
>VOMN01009456.1:0-10108 GCA_014899125.1 Orchestia grillus
GCCCCCCCCCCTTCCCCCACCCCTACTGGGTACTGATGTTGCGGCATCCAAAAGTGGTTCATGCGACACATGAAACTGCGTCGCATGTTGCGGATGTTGCGGCGTCTGGAAAGTCTCTCCCACCCCATGGGGTCTTCAAGAAACCCTTTCTGGCCAACCTGACGTTAGCTGTGACCGGGTAAACCATTCGGGAACTTGAAGCTCTCATAATGAGAACGGAAGCGTAAGACAAGCTATGTACATTAATCTTTAAAATATATAAGTTTTGGTGGGGCCTAATCCCCAGCGTTTCGGGCGCTGGTGATGGCTCGGTATCTACTAACTTTGATTGGCGTCGATACAAACTCACGAAGATTTTGATTGAACGAGACAAACCTCCGAAAAATTTAACAAAAATAATGCACAGCTTATTTAACATTACATTCAAAAGGTTAACAGTAATTACAACTCTCGGCGCCATTTCAAAAATACACGTTAATTAAGGAACACAACACTTGACTGCCGCAATAGCAGAAAAGTTCGCAACCATTCGCCAAGACTCGCATTCAAGAGTTATAAGGAAGGAAGTCTAAATGGTCCACTTGGAAATTCTAAAATCATCTTTCCAGCTCTTTTTCATGAGCTAATATCTCGCGTAACTTATACGCCAGGTAAAAATAAATACCCTGTATATAAAAAAATTAACTTACGATAGAGACCCTAAAATAAGTCTCAATCACAAATGTTCATGCCAATGAACACCACACTGACAACGGGTATCACACGGGTAAATCCAAATACAGTCGTTCCCCACAAAGAGAACTAAAGCGATAATCAAACATCACGAACAATTGTTTGTGTCACAAGGAACAAATAGAGCGTGCTCTAAGAATCAAATAAGAAGATAGAGCGATTGTTAGCTGGAACCAACCTAGCGCTTTATGTCGGGGGAAGACATTCAGATAGGGTTCGTGCCCATATTACATCTCCTCAACATGGCATTCTCTTTAAAAGCACTAAGAGGTGCGCACATTTATTGGTGACGCCGTGCGTCGCTCCTCACACGCGCACACCATACGCAACACTGCAGGCACGTGCATCAGGGACCTATTATTCAGGGTGCATAGGCTACGAAGCCATAGAGTAGCTGCAGTCGGCGTATGCTGCAGGTTTTTACGTAGCTCACCCAGCAGGGGTCCGTGACCTCCACCTCCAGCTGCTGCGGGTAAACTGTATACCGCCTAATCTCAACGGACTTCGTTTGCGGTCCGAGGACAAGCTGTGTGAAATTTCACTTCTTTTATTCCTAGGTCCTTGGTAAAAATAAATGATTTGTTCTTCGTGACTGAGGGTAATGAAAAAAATAATAATGGTTGAGCTTCCCTTCCGTGGTCAGGTCAATGAATTTTTTAATTTATCTTTCTTCAGCTTAGTGCAATGCGAGTAATAAATATCATGGAAGCAATTTATTACAAAAGCAAAGTTACGTAAGAATAATGAGCATTTTTACCTGTTTTGTTATAATAGAAGTTAGAAAATAACGCTCTCTAGCCAAGAAGTAAAATTCAAGTACGTAGTGCTATTGGAAGTTTAACTCGTAGTGACTAAACACAAATTATAATAAATGCTAAATGCAGCTTCTTTCATAATGAACGGTCTTTCCTGTTTTCTTCAATTGGCAAATTGTCGACTTGTGCTTCTATACCTTCCCAGCGTGATTTTAAACGGAGGAGCATGATTTAGACGGTCGTTTGCTGGACACTAACGCGCAGATGCTCAATCGAAACAAACCATGAATCTGCATTCTCAACCAGAATGATTTTTCGAAGGCCACGTTTCAATTCAGTTTCCAGTTTGTCTAGAGTGCGTTAATTGAATGCAAACGTCGCAGACAAGACCCTTGTCTATTGCATGTGGAGTGAAATGTGATGCATGGCGCAATCTTTCGAGGTGAATATGAATGAATGTTATCTGATAATTATCCTCACATTTAATTGTTTTACGTGCGCAATTGTAAAGAACAAACATTTGTGATATTTTTCCATGCAAAATTGTTACAATGTACCATAAACGTTAAATTTAATTCCATTAAAAGTACGACTTCACGAAATGAAAAAAAAAAGAAAAATAGTTTAGTGTAAAATGAGCATCATTTTACTCTAAATTTGAGGTTCAGCTTCTCCTTCAACGAGAT
This sequence comes from Orchestia grillus, assembly GCA_014899125.1. Taxonomy (NCBI): domain Eukaryota; kingdom Metazoa; phylum Arthropoda; class Malacostraca; order Amphipoda; family Talitridae; genus Orchestia; species Orchestia grillus. The sequence goes on from VOMN01009456.1 coordinate 2,174, forward strand.
TTGTTGTTTAAATGTGACATATGCATGCTTTTAGGCTAGGAACTGACACGTCCATTACGAATATACTAGTAAAACATTTGTGTTTTGCGTACGTAAAGAGTGATAAAAATCACCATAATTGAAAGCAAAACGGAATAAAAACTGAAAGAATCAATTGAACTAAACGAAATAATTTACAAGGCTTAGTACTTTCTAAAGATGTAATCCTTAGCTGCATATTTTATAACATATTTCTTGTTCTTACAAAACGTGTTTAATTACCTCACGTTTACTATTCACAATCAGATTCCTCGCGTTATCAGCTAAAACATATCAATAACGTACGTAAGTTTGCATAAAAATGGTTAGAAACCACGATTTACGCGAGAATTTGAATATATTTAAGTAATTTTTTGAGCCGGTAATTAAATGTCAAACAGAAAAAAACTTAAATTAGCACATGCGTTTCAAACTCTTTGCCAGCTTTTTTAAAATATGAAATATATTGAAGAGATAATGAAGTACCCTTTTCGAATGAACATTCCTGGGTAGATGTGACATTTTTGAAATAACATGTTTTCCGCACGAAATTTTTCACTCACCTTGATAAAGTAGAATAATGGAGCTGATATTCTGCCGGTTGGCCCCTAAATTCATTGTTTACAGACTAATAAATTCTGTAATAAACTAAAACTGTAACAGAACAGGGTAAAAACTCAAATAATTCTGAAATTAACAAATTTTCGATTATCAACGAAAAAATGGCGTATCAAGATTATGTTCAACCAAGCTAAAATAAGGAAACAATCGCGCATGAACTCATCTAACTCAGATAACATTTTATCAAGATATATCATCTAGAATTCTTTTTAGTATAACGTATTACGAGGAAACTAAGAACAACAGAATTTCAAATGCACACAGCGAAGAGCTTACCAGACCATCCACAGCGGCTCATGCCGTAAGACTGAGAACTCTGAGAACTGAGAACAAGTCGAGAATCGAGATGACCAGACAATTACACCACTCCAAATCGCGGTCCACGTCGATCCATTGCTACTGATAATTGATGCCTGTTCAGACGTAGATGGATTTATATACGCATTCACTTTTGCATTAGCAGCCATGGTGTCAGAGTTTACAAAGGTAGGCAGGTATCTCGTAATTAACAGTTGAAATGAAAACGAATAATGCATTAGTAACCGAAATTGTGCACAAAAACGTAATGTTTTCTTCCTATATTATTATTTGAAATTTAATTAAAAGTAATCCATACTCAGTCATTTGAGTATCTGGAGGATTGCAAAGCACAGAGTTATTTTGTGTAATGTTAGGATGTCACAAGAGTATCAGTCACCTCATTACGAATAACTTCCATGAGAGTGATCTGTGTTTCCACTCCGCTATCCGCATTCACTGGATCTAGTGCAATTGCAAAGTTGGTTGAAGGAGTTTCTACGGTAGGTGATTAATTTTGAATAAAAACATGCTTTCAAACCCTCGCTTATATTAGTAATATTGAACTTACTACCGAATATTCCAAATCCTCGCACATGATCTCGTCCTCCGTAACCGCATGCATTTGTTTCAGCTGATATGAAATTTTCCCATGAATGATTACAAAGCTGCGAACATTTAAATTCCCTGTTTTTATTGCATAATTTTTCTGAGGCACGATTACAAAAATGTAGCAAAATTCTATTCTGTATTTTTAATTTCCTATTTCACACGGGTCCTTGACATATTACGAGCTGAGACTAACATAGTAATGTAACATCATAAAACTGGAGCCATAGCTTCGTATCAGAAAAACAGATACGGTGTGTTAACAAGCAGTGAATTAATGTAAAAGATTAAAATTGTCCCCAGCCTAGCATAGTGACATTAAACTCATTTATGTCATGAAATTGCACGTCACCTACACTCTCATCCCTGAACTTATGATATATATTCGGGAATATTATACGAAAATAATTAACTGTTTATAAAACTTCCAGAAAAATGAGAATATGTGACGTTAGTTAATGATACAAAGCACTTTTGCAAAAAAAACATATACTGTAATTTATTTAAAGCTAGCTTGAACCATTTGTTAAACTGGCTTAACCAGTGCACCAAGAAATAAGTTAGACCGACTATTTTTTCTAAATCACACGTCTTCAAAACATCGAGACTGTTGATTTAAGGGATTTCAGATAAAACTAGTGATTCATTAAATTTAGATAATTATTTCCGATAAGGTAGTGGAAAGATGAGTACTTCTTTAATTTTTGTTTAATTCCTCATGACATATCCAAAGAATTTTATTAAGACTGAAGTTACAGAGACACGTTTTAAAGTCACAGGCATATAACAAAATATAAGAACAAAGAGGGATTCATATCAGATCGCTTTTGAAAACAGCGCACAAAACTAATTTGTGATTGGAATTTATCGGGAGATTTCGATGCCTTACTGGAACACCAGAAACTTAGGTACACCATGGGTCCATGGCGTGTTCATTCCGACGATATAACTCAAAATTATAGCCTCCATTCGGAATTATGTTGCCCCTGTGATACCGATGTGAAGTGTAGGTAAAATTATAGACGCTATTTGTACTATGATGGCACTAAGTGCATTCACGAATAAAAATATTGGCTTCGGATTTTCTATCTTTGATTTACGTCCACAAACCGATTTTTGCGGAACAACGGAGTGCTTCTCCTTAAAAATGAAGTTTAAACGTCATGTTACTCACCTGTTAGTATTCATAAGACATTGAAAACTCAATGATGTTTTGAATATCAATCGAATTGAAATTAATAAAATTCCTGTAGTCAACGGAATGCGTTTCGAAATCTTTTCCAATAAATTTGCAAATTCAACGAGCTCCTGAGGAGGGCTGTGTCTTTGGAATATGACTAAAATATCGAAGAAAAATAAAAAGCATCTTACATAATAAAAAACACATTTTTCAAACCAAAGTTCTGTTCATGAATTAACAGTAAATTCTCAAAAACAAATTGCATCAACTAGGTCATATTTCTATTATAATGTATGTTAGATGGTATAAATCGGTAGCTTCATGTTTTTAAGAAAAAAAGTATCAAGTTAATTTGGTTTGTGTCGCTATTTACGAGATGATTTAGAATATATATTTTAGTATTTGAATACAATACATATTTTAGAGCAAAATGAATGCAATAATTGAACATTTGGAAATTTAATCAGAAAAATAAAGTGAAACTAATACTAATGTTTTTTCCAAATTTGTAGAGGTTACTCGCCAAAACCTGTCAAAAACCAGAGGTTTTGTTTCCGTATGTTAACGAACCGGTATCTTGGGACGGCAACACCGAGCAGTCTGGCGGAAGTGTTTACACACCCCTGATAATGAAATTTCTAGTGTATTTATGTTCCTAGGGAAGGGAAGTTAAAGTTATTACAACAGTTAATTTGTCTTAGGAATAGTTTAAGATATTATCTTTGCAAAATGACCAGTCGGTTACCGCCTTGTATCGTCGATGTCGGCACTGGGTGAGTTACCAATTTTTAAGCAAAACCTTATCTCTGAAATCAAAATGTTGACTCGTTTACCTATCTGTATGGAAGTTTTTATTAAAATAATGATTTTTTCCTTGTTTTACTGGTGTTTTACATATTGAAAATTTTACTTTTTTATTATTTGAGTTTGATGACTCATAGGGTATATATCCTTATCAGGTCTCTCTGCTCAGTCTATCTAACTGGGCTTGGCATTGGCCCTCAAATAGTTAAGCCACACCTCAACTTGTTGGCTAGTTTGTTAAAGACTTTTATTAATAAAATGTATTGTTTTTTTTTATTCCGGCCAGCTGAGGAAATAGTCTTAGTATTGTATGAATGTTATTGAGCAGTAAAAACCTGAATAAATTCAGTGGGTTGCTTGTTTTATCTGGTAAACTATCTCCTCTGTTGGACATCTATTACTTTGGATAAATACTATGATAATTTCATTACACTACCCAATTTTTGAAGAATGAAATGATAGCCTTCAAGATACCTAGAGTAGAATATTTTAAATGAACAGTAATGCAGACAGTTGCAGTGTCCTTGCCCAGAAAGAGGGGTAGATATTTTATTTTCCTAAGCATTCACTGAGGTCTGGCCATATTAGTTTGGGGTTTCACAAACTAAATTCAGACGCTTATGATGTAGTTCTGGTTTTCATTTTTGTAATATAAAAAAATCAGTACTATTTTTATGGCTGTAGGTATATGTTTTGAATTTAAAATCTTATTCTGAGTAGAAATAGTATGCTGTATAATTATTTTGTCATATTCTATTGCTTTAAATAGTAGCCAGTCTGCAGAAGATGGAAAGTCTGTTATCATTGTAATTTTGGTGAAATTTTAGCAATAAAGGTCAAGCCAAAGAGCTCATGTTTCATATTTATTGGATGAGAAAGAAGGGTAATATTTACATCAGAACCCCTATCACAGAAATAATTTTATGAAACTTTACTTGTGTACTTTTACCTGTGTATGACAAATATGAATATAAAATCTAACAGGAACAAATATATTTTGAGATATTAATGATTTCATAGCATATTTTATACACTGCAATTGAATTCCTAAATATATGTGTGTATGTAAAAGAGCCTTTCCTTATTTACTTAATTAACCTGTGTTCATAAACCTTTTAGAATGAAAAAAATACCCAGAAAAATACCAAAGTATTGCCAGAATTTCTGCATTGGGAGTTTCAAAGTATAAAAATAACCATTTAATTTACTCTTGCCAACTGCACAGAGTAAAGTATTTTTTATGGAGCCTTTATTTTGCTGTCATTAATAAGAAATTTTCTTGAAAAGCAGAAATCAGTTTTTCAAAATCTTCTAATAACATACCCTACTAATTCTAATTACTGATAGTGTGTGCTACATATTAATTTATCTTGTAAGAGGATTGCTATGGTTTCTGCACTAGAGGTGAATAAAGACATCAAAAGAAAATTAAATTGGGTTCACAGTACTTGATTTGAGACATGAAAGTGTTAATAATAATTGGTCAAGGAAGAGTCCATGAGTGTTTGCATGTGTAGCAGGTAAAATAAATAGATAGAACATATTCAAAAAATAATTTGATTGGTCTTTAAGAGTTGAATTCTGATAAAAAAAATTTGACTGTGACTTCCTGCATTCTTACGAGTCCAACTCAGACTCCTTCCAAAACTTCCAGCTCTGCAACTCTGAGATTTACAACCTCACATCCTGACAATCTTGATGTGGACAAAGCTTACTCATATTAGGTTCAAGTTACATCCTCAGTGTGAAAGTAGCTTAGTTTAAATGTTTTAGGGTCCAGGTTTTTTGTGAAGTTATTTTTTTAAAATTCTATCATCATATTTAAAATGGTTCCAACTTAGATAAGAATTAATAGGATAAAGTAAAAATATATCTCTACATCTTACATTGTTGCTGAACTTTAAAACCATTACTAATTACTAGAAGTGAAAAAATATTTGTATAATCTCTTCACTGATATAGTTTGTTTGTAATTTTTATTCATATTTATAACATTCAGCTTTACTCAATATCTGTATTATTTATGAAGCTGTTATGTGCTTTTGGGTTATTTTGTATGCATGGGGTCATTCTTGTTTATTGGCATTCAGTTAGAGGTTGATTTAGGGCTTTAACACATTAACTGCAAAGCATCATATTGGCATGCATTATTCTTATAGTGACCTGACCATTGGGGGATCATGCCACAGTCAACATGTTAATAAATATAATGGTTGGGTTACATTTTTATTGCAGGAAAAATGTTGAAGTTATGCATTTGGTATTGGCAGAACAACCAATATCTTGGTATACCTAATAGCCAATGAATGCAATTCCTTTTATAAAACTCCAAATATAGCAACTGTTTTAGAAAACTGACAAACAGATGATTAACTTATTCTGTAAACCTTTACTTAAACTGTGTCTAGCTGCTTGTGCATTAAGTATTTAGATTAACTGTTAGTCTTAAAACTATCAGTACCAGACCCAGTTTCCTACTCAGCTGGAAAAACCAAGGAGCCTCTAGAAATGAGTACCTATGTGGCTCATGTTCAAGTGATGCTGTTGGATTGAAAACCCAGTCATTCTTTTATGATTTGTTGGTAGCAAAAGTATGGGAATGAGAGGTTGTCTCTTGAGAAACTTCTCAATGGTAGTATCAGTTAAAACAGGTAAATAATTTAAAATTGTGCATGTAAAAGTAATGATTTTTGATTAGCTTTTTCTTGTTTTGGAGTTTGAAAAGTAAGATTACATTTTTTGTAGGTTCTAGAAAAATTAATTCATGTTGGGGAATTGAAAAGGTTAGTATTTTCTTGTATGCAAGAGTAATTAACATATTTGTCATGTCTTTTTTGTTGTTATTAAAGAACTGATTATTTGTTAAATGATTATGCAACACAAAAATGGTCTTGAATGGGCTTAATGTGTAAAATTATTCTAATAATTACAACATTAGAAAAAATATTTTTTCAAAATTTGTTGTTTTATTCTAATGGTTGAAGTAAATAGGTAAAATGCACCTTTAATGTCTTAACAATGAGCCATTTATGGGTGTGGGTGACTTTGCATTAACATTTTTAGATTTATTGATTTGGAGCTTTATGTGTCGTTATGTGTAAACTCTCTCCTAAAATCTAGAATTGCATCATTTGGCAACACTCGTAGTCTAGCATAATTCTAATTTGCCGGAATACCCACTTCAAATTTACTTGAGGGCTCCTAGGATGAGGCAGCACTGGGCTGTGTGTTTTTTGGAAATTTCCCTGTTGTCCAGAATTTCCCATGGTCCAACAATGCTCAGATCTAGAATATACTTGTCTTGAAAGGGTCAGCCTTTATTTTTGACCAAGCTGAGTGAGTTTTGAAAGCTCAACTACCTACTTATGGCTCTTCCAGTAGGGGTAGGATCAGCATTAGGGTTGGGTTAGTTTCATTCATCTATCATATGGTACAGAGACTAATGTGTCCTGGGGAACTCTGTTAAGTTACCTCAGCTATAGATATAAGCCTTTGAGACTTCCATCTTTGATGCCCATGTTGCTTCTTATTTTTATATCATTGTTATCTCTTCTTTACATTTTCATTGTTTCCATTCTCAACTTGCTGTTTCTATGTGCTTGGGATCATGTGTAGGAACACATCTTGTGCATTGATTTTCCATTCTCTATATTGTATTAAATGATCCTTTCTCTTCACTTACTCTGGGTCATAGCTAACTGGACAATAATCTAATTACTAATGGCTCACAATTTTGTGTTCAGGTACACAAAGCTTGGCTTTGCTGGCAACAATGAGCCTCAAATTATCATGCCCTCTGCTGTGGCCATCAAGGAGTCTGCCAAAGTGGGAGACCAGAACATGAGGCGTCTGTGCAAAGGGGTTGAAGACCTTGACTTCTTTATTGGAGATGAAGCCATGGAGGCAACTGGCTATGCAGTAAAGGTGTGAACATTTTATGTGTGCTTGAGGTTCTGTTTTCATTTGTTTCATACAAGGGTCACAGGGCCATAAAGTGTAGTTTTGATATGCATTAAAAGCAGCAGAAAAGGGATGGGCATTTAACCTAGAGCCTCTTATTGTATTGTTTTGGAATAAATATTTGAAAATGCTGTCTTGCTCTAAGCATTGTAGAAGTGAAGAGCACAAAGCTTTAATGTTTTTGGCTGCTTTTTTGTTTGAATAAAGGATCTTCTTACAATATCACTTGTCAACAGTTAGTAAAATGCTCATAACCTTGGAGTATTAAATTGGCGTTTTTTGTTGACCAACTTGCTCCTTACATTCAAGTTTGCCTAAACTGTAGAAGAAATATACTCCCATCCTACTTTCTTATAGATGTGTACTTTTCAGATATAAACCCTAGAACCTTATTTGTCATTATTATAATTTATTTTCTTGCTATTTAAAAAATATTTATCTACAGT
>VOMN01009457.1:0-49601 GCA_014899125.1 Orchestia grillus
TTCAGAAATTATTATTCTAGGGAACCATTATTTGGGCTAAAATTGCACCCTGAAGTCTCTGGGGACTGCAGTGCCCAAAGTATTTACATGATGAGAAAGTGAGCCATAGAGCTTGTTTATTATCAATTAAGAACATATTACATGGAAAATTTTCTTAGAGAAATATTCAGTTTTACTTAATATTACATATAATTAAGATATATCCATTCATAATTCTTTATATTTTCTAATTAAAAGCAAAATTAGCTATGCTATTCTCAAGCCTCATGTGAGCAAGTCCGGCAATTTTAAGGTCTTGAAGTATTTTAAGAGACATGATTGCACTTGTTATGAACAAGAAATACTCCAAATTTGTGGGGTCCCTAAAGAGAACCATTAGGAAAGTCAATTTAGCAGCCTTTGTCAGTTATGGTACCATGCAAAACAGTTGGAAGAAGAAAAAGCTATCTTCCTGTAAGGCTGCACAAAGAGTAAAGCTCAACTGCTGTCTGAACACACAAAGCAAAATGAAGGAGTTGAGTAATGCTTCTCGAAAATCTGAGTGGTGGGACTCAGCCTCCAGTGTTATAGACTGACAAAAAATTATTCACTGTGCAAGCAATCCATAACCACCAAAATGACCCTATGTATGTAAAAACTTAGACAAGACATCCCCATGAAAATCCATTTGTTCTTCCATTGCCAAAAACTGGCCTCTGCCATGGTTGGCCTCAACAGGACAGAAAACTGCTCATGTTCATCAAAGAAGGGGTAAAGATAAATCATCTCATATAACTGAACTTATTGAAGAATTCATAATTGATTTCCTTGATCCATTCCATACAACATTCTGTGAATCTGAAATTACTTTTTAACAGGGTGGAGCCACCTCCCATATGGCCAACCTTGTTCAAAATTGGTGTAGGGACAAGAGGGCTAATTTCTGGTTCCCAGAGTTGTAACCTTCTTTACCAGATGTAAATCATATGAACTTCAGTGTGTAGAGCATTCTTGAGAATAAAGCTTGTTCATTCAATTATCAAAATGTTGATGCGCTTCTAAGGCTAAACTTATGCAATGCTGGAAAGATATCTTGCAGAAACTATACTTGGAACCTGTAGTCAAGTTTCAATAGGTTGAATTTTGCAGTGAAGGTTAGAGATCAATTTAGTGAACATTGAGAGGAAAATGTTGTCTGCCTACCATTCTTATTATTTCAATAGAAAAGTTACCTTGAACTTCACTGTACTGAAGAATTACTTAAATAAATTTTTGCCTATATGTTATTTGATAACCCTGGAAAATTTGGACAATAAAGCTCAATTTTTTTGTTATATATCTGGCTTAGAAAACATTCAAATCAATTAATTGAAACATTTGAAAAAATGTTAAAAAAGGCCATATGTTGATTTTTTTTAAATTGGTTTTGCTAAGAGCTGGAGAGAAAGATGCTGACAGTTGAAAATCATACATTTTTTACTGTATGTAGATTGGATTTGGCTGTAGAATCCCAACATTAGAAATTATTTATCTCTCGTAATAAAGTGGCTATTTCTTCATGCCAGTGTAATTTGGGACACCTTACCAGGGTAAAATGATATGTGCAATAACTGATGTTAAAGAAGGATTTTTGTCTATTATATGACCTGATTATTCTATGAAACGACTGAAAGGTTTATTATTGTTGCAGGTGATTATTTTTTTCCCATGTACTTGTGCAATCCAAGCCCTGCCTTTTGATCAGGCTTGAACAAGGGTAGGATGACTTAAGCTGCAATTCATCTCATTTGCAAAGCCTTGGCCTTAAGCCTAACAAAAGACAAGATAATTCAGGAAGTTCATCAATATTACACCTTTTATCCTTTACACAAGCACATTAATTTTAGTTCCAAGACATGTCAACCACATCCAATGACACGCTTCTGCCTTTCAAGAAACCAAATTAGAACAGCACCCTTTGTTCTTGAATGTCAGCGATTAAAAAATTTTAAGAGGTTGAAAAACTTTTTATCAATTTTGCAATAAATTTTGTATAAAGCCATGATTTATCTACTGAGCCAGGAAGAATTTTAATATTAAAACACTTGTAATGTTTTTTTTATAAATGTCCCAAGTTGCTCCAAATGCTGGGGATATTTAGGATGCTGTTTTTTCTTTTAATTCAAACTACAGTTAGTGGCTAAAATATTTTCCATCTACCATTTTATAGCCCTATTAAAAACCTGCAAAATGGCTCTAAACATGACTTAAAAACCATAAATAGCAAATGTTATTAACAAAAGCTTTGAAAGTTTTCCCAATTAGCCTGGCATGGCATTACTTCTAATGGATCCTTAACATGTTAATTGCAATTTTCATGTCACCAGTTCAATTTCAGGGTATTTGTGCTAATGCTGAGTGTAAAGAGCTCAGATAATTTTACAGAATTGGTATTGTATGGCGTAAAAACTTTCCACGTAGCTAACATTGTACTTTTTCCCACTTAAGTTGGTGTTTCATTTTTAGTAGGTAGGTATAGATAGTTTTAAAAATTTACAATTTGAAATTTTGGTATTGAGTATCTTGTATTGAATTGGATGAATATCTAGTACAATTTTATTAAATTCTATTGATTTTCATTACCGTTTATTTTATTTTGTTGAAGATTTGCATCATGTCAGAGGACGCAACGAAAGATTCCGAACAGCCACCAGCTGTAGCCTCTGAAAAGAGCAACAAAGCCAATTCCAGTCCATCAGATCTGCAAAGTGTTGTCGAGAGAAAAAGTGCCAAAAGCCCTCTGGCTGACTCGTGGTACGAGTTTGATGAGCCTGCTGCTGAGAAGCTGGAAGGGGACCTCTACTACACACCGTCTTATTTTTTACGCACCCACAGCAAGAACAATAATCCTGCAGATGTGCAAACTCAGGTAATGTAATTGGCCTTGAACATGGTGTAACAGTAGAACTCTTTGTGTAACTCATACTTAAAATTAAGAATGAGTTCATAAATTAAAGGATTTCTGAGTTTGTATTTCTATTCGTCTTGAGTACTTTTTAAGTACCTGCCTTCTTACGATGTTCTACAAGTGAGATAAATATTTCAATTCATTGATTTTATTTTCAAGTCTATAGCAAGTTGTATTTGAATATTTCAAAAACAACTATAAGTTGATCTATCTTTTTAAGATTCATAAAATATTTTAACTCAAAATAGACAAGTGTTTCTTCATCTAAAAAAATTTCAAATTATAATCTATTGTGTGAATGCTTCTTTGTCAGAAGATACCTACTGGTTGTGTCTATTTTCTTCTGATTTACCAGCTTTTATTGCTGACAGATCTGGCAATGTATGTTTGCTCCATCAAATGCCTTGGGTGAGATGATCACAAGTGATGTAGTGGCAACATGTGGAGGCTCGTCTGTCTGCTTCATTGACGTCACCACGGGGGATGTTCTACTCAAGTACAACCGCAGCACTAAGGCGTGAGTGGTCCTCCTAGAGTTATAGGTCAATAATACTGAAGTGAAATTAATGTTAAAAATTTGATTATTTTCTCATACCAAAATAGAGGTACAGAGTTCTTACAGTAGGAGTCCTGAACAAAAGTTGCAGTCACCATGGACAGCTGAAATATTGAACGTAAATGTTTTGATGTCTGATTATTGTCCTGATTTACATAAGCTTTGGCATCAAAACAGAAGCAAATAAAATTTATTTTCTAGTTTTTATCTGAAAATAGTTTATCACACATGTAAAAATTGTTGGCACCAAGATGTTAATACATTCTAATAACATTCATCAGAAATTAAGAATTATGAAATTACTCAATTCTTCTCAAAGATAATTTCATCTGTAAAGAAAGTGCCCTTACTTTGAAAAATCCTTCAAGAACTATTTTAGCTCTTCTGACAGCTTTACTTCATTTGCTTTGTCTACCTTTTATCATAATCCACATTATTTTGAATTCATTCTTCCACAGATTAGCAAGTGAAAATCTTTATGCCCTAGCATGGTCAACTTTGGATGTGGTTTGTGACGAGACAGTGGACCCAGACGATCCAACTGCAGATACGGAGAAGAAGAAAAAGAAGAAGTTAGAGCGAGGCAGCGTTGTGGCAGCTGGTGGAGGCAAAAGCACGGTGGTGCTGGTGGATGTGGAGGCTGGCTTCTGTTACCACATGTTCCGCACTGTCACCACAAAGGCCAATGCTATCATTTGCTCACTTTTATTCCACCCAAAGAAACAATCATGGCTCTTTTGTAAGTTATTTTTTATGCAAGGGAGACACTGTCCAATGCTAATAATAGCGAGTTGTTTGTGATCAATGTTTTATGATCTTGAGTTAATTTTTTGCTTTATTTGCTCTGCCAATTTTATTGAGGAATTCAGCCAAAGGCACTGGGAAATAATTTGCACAAAATTAAATTTTAATACAATTTTTTTCGTTCAGGCATTATACATCAATCTTGAATCACGGTTCTTAACCCATAACTGCTGGCTTTTTTAGGCCTGGCAAATGAAACATTTTCCCTGGTACATGAAAAGAATTATTCTGTTACATCTAATTTTACTGATCTTGTCCTCACAACAGATCCAGTCTGAGTTGTAACTGTTCCTTGTTCAGTCATCACAGCTAAGTATTGGGTCATTCCAAAGAGTGAAGTAATGCAAAATATAAGTAGTGAAATGTTGATGTTGAGGCCCACTCCTAATGCTAACTTTCTTCCCAGGTGGTCATGAAGATGGCCACATCGAGATATGGGAAGTGGGGAAGTTGTACCGGCCCAACTACAGCAAGACCGAGTGTGTATCTCTGATGACGCTACCGGCGGTGTCTGGGGATGCTTACAACCTGTCGTACTGCCAGCAGCTGGACATGCTCCTGGCTGGCTGTGACAGCGCTCTCCTGCTCTATGAAGTCAACCTGGAAAAAGTCGCAAGAGGAGAGAGGTGAGTCTCCAGCTGGACCATCATTTGTGTACCTTGAACCTTGGCAGAGGGAGGATAGGGTCTCGGGGGTGTGCTGAACTGGTGCGTGAATGTTGTCTAAAATGGTATTCAAAGATGTCTTTTCTTTGTCACTGGGTGATATGAGCAGCCTGCCAAGGAAGGGTTATCATCTCTTAGTCGAAAGAGACTAAAATGACTGTGTTTGAGTTTTGTTATTTTATATGACTTAGCCCTAAAACTGCGAGCTAAAACTATCGTATTTGTACAAAGGTTACTAGCGCGTCGACAGCATAGAACATATCCCGCCGTGTTTACAAAAGCAACTATTTCACATTTTGCAAATTATTAAACAACACATGAAGTCTAACACTGGTTTACAGTTGAATAAATATGCACCACTCGTGTGTAAAATCTGCTGGACTTAAAGGTAGAGAAGTTGAGTTGGTCGTAACAATGATAAATTCTGCAGTTGTTAGTCACACCATGATTTTATAAAAGTTTCAGTTTAATAGCAAAGTGTCAGAAGATTCTCAGAATATCACACCATTCCCACTAGTTTGCAGCTTAAAGCTTGGCGGCACTGTCAAATGGTAAGTGATCTCTGGGCTTAAGTGTCGAAAGCCAGTCGTTCTGGCTCTGCCAGTGCATCAAACAGTATGGCATCAGCGTTGCGGTCACGAAGACAATAGAATCTCGCGTGCCGAGCAGCGGTGTACCTTGAGCACTTTGCTAAAAGGCTTTTTACTATCAAGGAACGTGACACTGACACCAGAGCGGCTAGGAGCGCCGCTCTACAAAGTAACCGCCGGTTAGTCTGGCGTGGCCAATGTGTAGACGGCATAATGCCACCTCCGTACGGCTATTGCGGCATTTGGGTGAGGTCCACTTGCAACAGTGGACTTAATATTCTTTAATTTATTGTTGGCTTCAGAACTCCAAGCCAGTTGCAATAATTTTCTCACGGCAGTACTAGCTAAGCCAAAACTGATGCTACCAGCATTTACTACTGTTTCCGAGCTATTTGTAGAATGATTATGTAACTTTAAAAGTTATTTTGAGCTGCGTAGAAGTGTGGGCTAGGATCAATTTTTTTTCCTTTGTACATATGTTCGTTATAGAGAAGTTTTGTTCAAACTCACCATCAGTAATGTGTAGCTACACAATACTGATGACTGAACATTAAATTTTTATTGAAATATTTCAACAAAACATCCGTAGCTCCCAGTAACTGTTCAATAACAGAGCCCTTGCTCGGGTCGAGGGGCACTTGCGCTTCTTCCCTATGTCGTGTCCCGACTTGACCTGTCTGTAAACCTGCGTTCGTTTTTTGGCCGACTTCTAATCTATGTAGTTATTTTTTTGCTTAGTGCAGTAGTCCGAGCGTTCAAGTTCGGCTATGTGTGTAGCGAGGAGCTGCTGTTTCATTGTTAATCATGTGTTCTGACGTGGGGTATCAGCACGGCTGAGACAGACAAAGCTTCTTCTGGACGACGTTTTGGGCTTGCTAAAGTTGTTTTTGATACGGAAATGTTTTGCCATACTTTAATTATTCAGTGTGAATCTCTTACTACTATACTTTAACTGCTTCACAACTTGACACGATTTCCTGGATGAGATTTGATTACGCTCATGAACTTGCCTCGTACACAAAAAATTATAAATACGTTCTGTTTCCCCACGCCAGTCACTGCTTACCAAACCTGGAGAAGCTAACAAAATTTTCAGGGAATTTATGCCTTAGGTAAACCCTTTCAAATGCAATACATCATTCCTGCTCAAGTTTTCATAACCTATGAAACCGATTAATATACCCATGGTGCCATTAGTACCAAAGAATCTGTAGTATTTGCAACCGCAAAATAAATTTTTCCGGCTGAGGATTTACGGATTTCGCTGTGCAGGTTGCGCGTGACTAAAGTGGACCTGCCAACCCCCGCCTTCGACGAGAAGTCAGCCAACGTTGTGGACAGCATCGTGCTCGTGCGGGACACCATCCTCGCTGCCAAGTGCGCCCTGCACGCCCGTATCTACGTGATGGACGTCCGCAAGCTCCTGAACAACAGGCTTCCCATCACCACTATGTGAGCTGTCTCGTCTCGTCGTAAAAGCTGGATTTGCATCCTCAGATTTTCTAAGCTCTTTTCCCGCGTATTGGTTTGTGCAGATGTAACCATAGGGTTTCTTTACTCG
This sequence comes from Orchestia grillus, assembly GCA_014899125.1. NCBI lineage: Eukaryota > Metazoa > Arthropoda > Malacostraca > Amphipoda > Talitridae > Orchestia > Orchestia grillus. Next base: position 7,103 of record VOMN01009457.1, read on the forward strand.
AGATTCTTGGCTTGCACAGGTGGAAATTAATCTGATTTAGGACCCTGTACTATCGACGCACGTTTATGAGGTACGTCTGTTGAGGCGCTAGAAGTAGGGAGGTCGAGAATGGTGTGCTGGAAACTTCTTGTAAGTGAACTTGCGCTTGAATGACCATCTGATGTTGCAAACATAATATACAGGGTGTCCCATAATGAATTGCACACTTTGAACTTGTCTAGAAATTGAAATGTCGACAAGAAAAATTTAAGGTTTTACAATACGCTTGTATGCAGTGCACGCACTTTTATGTGTGGCTCGTGTATAAACAAAACTTCAAGCAAAATTGCGTCCAAAGCAAAACGTGATCAAATCGTTGCCTTGAAAACCGCAGGAATAATCGACAGCGACATAACATAAATGCTGTGTGTGTGTATCATGAAACAGTACAAGGGATGGAAGCGGTATGCAAGTATAGGGACAACCTTGAACACGCCTATTCTTGGACGAAAATGTTCTGTTCGTGCTGAAAGGATTGTGAAGGTGGTCAAAATGACAGTGGCACAAAATATTCACTGAAGTATGAGAAAAACAGCAACACAGCTCGGTATTTCAAGCTCATTTATTCACAGGATGCTTAAGGATGACTTGAGGTTAAGTGCATTAAAAAAACAACGCAAGAAGTTACTTTCAGCAGCTTCCAAGAAGAAACGTCATGACGAGGGCAAAGTGATATTGGTTGAAATCAGAGGGTCCTCGACACTGTCTTCATCTGGTCTGACGAGAAGATCTTCGCAGTGGAGACTGTCCTCAACTCACGAAATGGCCTTAGATTGTAGGGCGTGCCTGGGCTCCGAGATATTTGCATTGCACATTTCCCTGCTTACTAAATCATACTTGAGCCTGGTGTAGGACCGTCGATATGTAAACTTCATCGCATTTTACCCGCTCTGTGCGCGCCTTTTCTGGTGGCTAGTCTGCTTGTCCAGGTGTGTGGAATAGGATTTGCTATTGTTTGATCTAGCTGTTTGTTGAAGTCGAACCAATTGAATGCAACAGAATTTATTTTGAAAGAATCTATCGAGGGTCACCCTGCGTCTAGTAACGTTGCGTGCCAGAATATCGCATTGTTTGACTGTGAATAACACCATGGAGTGCTTTTGATTAGCATTTGTTCAGTACAGTGGTCGCCAAACTGTGGCCCGCAAACTAGCAACTTTTGATTAGCATTTGTCTAATGCAGTGGTTTTTTAGCGAGCGTTTGCTCGCTCAGGGCGCGTATTCGGCGACTACTCTAGAAATTATCGATAATGGCAGGAAAATTAAAGCGGTTTTGGCCCTTGGAACTTACTGGAGTAATCAATATGGCCCTAAGGCTGGGAAGTTTGGAGACCCCTGGTCTAGTGTATAGAGTAAACACGTGCTAAAATGATCCTTCATATCGTTACTGACAGGAAGAACGTCGACTTCCACATCAAAGTTGGGTTGGACGACGTGCTGAGCCTCAAATGGAGTGACACCGACAACTACTACATAAACATGGGCGCTGACCCGCGTGAGTCTCGCGCTACGTGGCTTCCCTCCCCGCTGGGCGACGGGGTCTACTGCTCAGTTTTTTAACCCCAGTGACACTGACCGTATTTGATAATCGCTAATCTAACTGTATTTAACTGTAACTAATTCGCTAATATTTAGTGATGAATAGTCTAGCTATATTTAACACTCGTTAATCCGATATTATTCAACGATCACACTATTCAAGCAATATTCAACATTCACTTATGGTGTGATATTTAACTGTCGCTAATCCGGCAATATTTATCAATCGGCAGTATATCACGGCAGTATTTCTCAATCATTAATCCAACAATATTTTTTTCAATTTATAATTTGGGGTAAAATTTACAATCACGAAGATGATTTAACATCACTAGTTCGGCTATATTCATTTACTAACAATGAATGATTCTATATCCAAGTGCATAGTTTCGACTGATGTAAGCTGAAAGCGAATAGTTCCGTTGAGGCCGCATTAGTGACCAACAACCTGCACTGTCCTGCTCGCCTAGATCACGGCACTCCTCAGGGGGCGTAGGATAAGCAATAGGGTTAGGCTAGTTAGGTTTGTCTATGCTATGCTACAGGGGAGTGGTGACTATGCGCTGTTAGGTTACTTTTTGACTTCTTTCGTGCTTTCTTCCTTTTATTTACGTGAAATGTTGGCCCCCCAAGGTCGCTCCTGGGTTGTTAATTATCGACGGAGTGATGGAAAAAGTTAGACTACATATCCGCTTTGGTTGAACACAACACCGCCTGAAATGTGGCCTGAGGGATTCCCTTCAGTATTAGGTAATCCCTCCATGCTTGTCATGATGGTATTATTATTATTATTATTGATATTGACCAGTTGAAATAGTGTGCATAAACAGCGTGTTATTGAAGACAAGTGATTCAGTAAACTAAGTACGTTTTCTAAGTTTAGGTCTCATGCCATCTCTATTGCATGAGACCTAAATCTGATTTTTTATTGTTTTTCTGAAGAATTGAATCAGTCTCTTGAGAACTTGATATTTTCAGTTCCTGTTGTGCAGTATTTTATTCATGCGTTAAGGAAAAACATGTACTTCCTTCATACTTATAAGTAATCAGATATACAATATTGTAAAGTTTTTCGTTACCATGTTTGTCTCCCTTGCAGTGACACACATTATGAAGTAACAGTGTATGGTCTAAGGCGAGCGTTAATGTGCATTGTGTCTGGTTGATTGACCAACAAACAGGCATCGCGTGGAACAACCGGATTTAGGCCACCAACTCGGCTCATATGAGCAACCACAGTTTTGAGAGAGCTGTTGCGTACCTCGCTGTCATTGTAGAACTCTAAAAAATTGTGTACATTGCAGGTTCATGTGTTCTTGTCTGTGGCGACGATAAGGGCACGCTGTGGCTGTACGACCTGTACGCTCTGGTCACCGGGGACATCCCGTCCCCGATCACGGGAGCCAAAGCCCTCGAGGAGCCCCTGCCTCCCACAGCAAAGCTCTTGTGGCCTAACCTCGACGATCCCGAGGTGCGTTGGTGCAGTTATCACGGGCTGGCTCTGGTTTGAGTTGCGGCGTCAGCGTTTTGTATAAATTTAGATTATGTCGTAGTTGTGATGGCCTGTGTGTCGAGTTAGTGGTCTATTTAGGAGCAGGCTTGGTGAGCTGAATCAGTAATGATCACAAAATGACACTCAGTGTTACAGTTGTAGCTCATGTTCATTTGCAATTCTGTTGCCTCTGGAAGGCTGCCTTCCTCTCCAGTGAAAAAGAAAGAAAACATGGTGCTCATAATTCTTATCGTTTGTGTCTTGGACCTTAAATGTCTCAATACATAAAATGTTGCACATCTGTTTTACTTTTGAATTGCAGGAGAGTGTGCCACTACGTGTAGATTTTTATTGTGTTTTGTATTCAGTTAAAGCTAACAAACTACTAATTTGGTCAGTTATAAAAAGCTTGAATTTTTGCCTCGTTTGGCTTTACTTCAATTTATTTTTATACTAACATATCAGTTCACGCCTACTCAGTAAGCGTAACACACAGCACAGTATACAATGTGCCGTCGTCTGAGTGATGTAAAGCTACACCCACCTGCCCGAACGAATCATTTCGAATGCCTGCGTTCAGAGTGTCAAAGAGAGGTAACGGTAACGCGTTTTCGCAGGTTGAGAAAGCGGGTAAACTACGTTTGGACTCGTACGACATCGTGGTCGACAAGTGCTGCATCTCAGACGGAGCAGACCACGTCGTGGCAGTGACCAGCAACAATATGGTGTGCATCTGGCGCCGTGGCAGACCTGACCCTGAGAACTAATCTCCATACTCTGCATTGGTGTTGTCTGTGGTCCAGCTCGTGCCTGGGACGGTGTGTCATGTGGTGCCTGGGGAGCTTGGAAGTCCGTGCGTTGTATCTGTCGCTTGCTCAACCCCGCTGGAGGAGTAATCTTAGGATCGACGCTTCTGTATATTTTATGATTTGTATAGAACTCACTATGTAGCTAAGTTAGCTTACTCAAGGTACGGCGTCAGTGTACCATGTACATTTGTACATAGGCATACACAGGTGTGCCAGTGTCTAGATTCCCAGAAGTTTCTTGTGTGGTAATCGGCGTGTGCTCTCTCAAATACGATCATGCTTCTGCCATGTACAACCTGTGACGTACTTTGTTATAGCCAATGAACAGAACTCGGCCTAGAAAATGAATTAAGCTCTCGCTGTTGATCAAAGTCGTACTACGTTGTTGAGCTACCAAGCTTTGAGGCTCAGTACCCGTACCTGTTGGATTGTGTTGAATACTTATAATGTTGATCTAAACCCTCAAAGCGCTTCTTCTGGTGATTTTAGGATACTGGAAGAAAAAAGTAAACTTTTTGGGTATTTATGCGTTATGAGTTAAGGAACTTCCTGGCCAATGAATGAAAAGATAAAATAAAATGTTCTCCCTGATCACCATGGTTCATGAACGAGTGGAAAGTGGCATTGGCTGTAGGTAACTGTATCAGTGACAATGGCTGTAAAACTCTGTTGGATTAACCTATGTAGAGCAAGTCTTATTCCTCTGTCGAAAGACTAATGTGCCTGAAAAGTTGTCTATAGCCTGAATACCTTCATTAATGCCTATTAATGATTTTTACTCTTCAGTGTCTTTCAGTAAGAGCTGATCATATTTGGTCCAGATTCCTCCAAAATCATTCATACATTCTTGTCTACATTATTCCAGTTTCCGTCTTTCTGTATACTTCTGACTACTTGAACAATGGTATCACTGCTTTTGTCTCGTAATAGAGCAAAATTTGTATTGGATGGTGTTGTTAATACCTCTGGTAATTTATTAAGTTATACCTGCTAGGTCGTCAGAGGGACCTGATTTCCAGTGTCTCGAATTCATTATCTCTGTGCATTAGGTCACAAGACCGACTAGATGCCTTGAGACGAAATTTTCAGACTAAATCGGGTATCTTGGTTAGACGTTTGCTTTCGTTTTGAGGGTTATGCACTTGAAGCCTTCAAATTGGTTGGCAGTTTTTAAGAAGTCACGTTAATCTCCGAGGTTGCAGTTAATTTTTAGTGTTGGACCTTTTGTGGTCTAATAGGTGTGTTCGTAAACAAGCCTTCTAAAAACCGTTCTATCAATGCCTGTAAACTAGTACAAATTTTCTAATTCTCTAAGGAGATTCTCTAAGAATAACCGAAAATCGTGCGACAACATTCCGGATCTTGTTAGTGATGAAGTTCATTTTGCCTTTGTATCTTGCGCACTAAGTGGCATTTGTTGAAGTATCGAGGTGTTCCTAGCATATTACCGTATCGTCTGGAGAATTTTTGAAAATTCTTCGAGTCGACGAAGTTAATTTTTTCTAGACGTATGCTAAGGAGAGGTTGTCAGCGCCCTTGCAGTCGCAAGCGGAAGCTAATGAGCGAATTTAGTGCAAACTGTTTGTTGTTTTTCCGTGTGTTTCTTGGAGTTGACGTTGACGTTTATTTCTCTTCGTTTTCACGTACGTAACTCGATTAATGTTTAATATTGGTGGTTGATTCTATGTCAGTTGTAGACGTCTGATGTGTTTTTGTGATGACGAGTCCTGCTGGTATCGCATATTCTAATTTCGTTGTGTTAATTTACAGCATGCATATTTCAGCCAGCATTCCCCTTGCATTATTTTACCATTTTTTTATTCCTGTTTTTTCTTTTTTTATTGGCGTCAGAATCACTCTGATCCTGGGAGTTTCTTTTATTCGAAGTGTGTGTGCTGTGCTTATTAAAAGAGCATTTTTCGTTGCGGTAAACCCTAAAATATTTGCCGTGATTGTGTCTGTGTGGACTGCTGTGGCTCTCAGCGTGGCAGCGGCGTCGTGATGAACTGACCCGTCCGTAAATTAAACCGTGAGTTGTCGTCGGTCAACCAATGTGATGATTGACCTAATATAGTAATTCATCACTAAAGTTAATATATGATTAGTTGTTAAACTTTTGAATTCGTGGATTAGATTGTTGTTTGTTCAAATTGCATGAAAAGTGGGTGAGTAACTGTGAAATATTATTATTGAATCGAATCCACTGCTTCATTTTCCAGCATTTGTCTCTGTTCAAACCCACACAGTAGCAACAGGATTTAATATGGAATTATAAAGAGTTAACTCTTGTGCCACGTTTAAATCTTGATTGAGTGCAAGGTGCAAGACTCGCTTAATACTGGTGGAAAAGTAGGCTGTGAGAGCTGCGTTACTCTACCTTCTGTGGCCTGCCAGAGATGTTTGCGTTTGGTCAAGAGGGTGACCTTGCCTGAACAGACCAACCTTATTTGTGTTGCGAATGCCGCAAAGAATTATGTTGCCTGTTCAAAGAATTCAAATGAAATTTCTTTGCCTACAAACTTCCTGAATATGTTGCACCAAGCCAAGTGCAAATGTGATGAAGGTTTGACAGCTCGGGTATGATTTAATCAGGACGCTGCTTATCTGGTAGAGTAAAATCCGGAAACTACGAGGCTGATCACTTACTAACCTGGTGACTCAGTTCTTTCATATCTCAAGCTGGATGTGACACGTCTTTCCTGGAAATGTATGTGAAAGTGATTTTTCTCGCCGTTTTGAATGAATTTCGGAATTTTTTTATTATCATTTGTCCTACGGCTCAGCTCTTATTGATCAGTTTATTGTCAGCGAGTGCTGATTGGTTTCTATTTATTTATTTCTCAGTGCAGCCGTGCGTACGGAAATGTATGCGTGTAGGTTTATGCGTTCTCAGCGGCAGCTGAATCCCTGCTTACCTTGGCTCGCGCGGTGGCTTGCTCCTTCTAACGTGTAATGAATTGACAAATTGCACGTGATGTTCCTATAGGAGAAATTCGCTATGGAATTTCCAGTTAAGGTTTTCATGTACCTTAAATTTAGGACACGTGAATTTCCTCGTTCGTGTTAGCACAAGCGTAGCCCACGCGCGTCCTGATGGAGACGAGCACATGAGAGAGCAGCACCGCGCCGTTAGAGCTCAAGGTAGTCTAGGGATTCTCTCACGCTTCTTGTTCACTTTGTTTGCTCTCTTTCTAGGGTTTGCTTGGATGCTTATGAAATGAAAACGTAGACATTATTTTTGCACCGTTACTAGATATCTAGCTAGCTGAAGGTCTCACATTGTGTCTTATTGTTCATTTTTATGATTATTAAAGCTCTTGTCGCTATGATCATTTTATTTTTAGTGTCCTGCTACGTAAAATTATGTATCAGTGTCGTTATTGTGTGGCACAGTTGACACGAATATGAAAGTTTTCTCAAGGCTTGGAGTTCTTCTCTCTGTGATGCTGCAGTTTCCAATGTCTAAAGACTATGTCCATCTTCCTAAGGAAACGCTCTCGCCTGAATTTAATGGATTGGACCTTGCGTAGCTAAAACTTTTAGATTCGTTCAGTCCTCCCACAGACACACCATGCCTCCAGCTGTAATGTCCTCACCCTATAGAGAATAGTATAATGTCATTCTTCACAGCCACGGAGAAATTCACCCCCAGTTACTGTTGAATTAGTTCCATCTCTGAGGTTACAGCTTGGCTGGGGGACTGTTGTCCTCCTAAGTTAAAAAGACCAGTGTTGATTGCCGCCGTACTCGAGCACTCGACTCTCCACACCTCTGTTCGCTGGCCAAGTACTGAATGTCCGAGTGGATGCAGTGAGGTTTCCTCAATCTTTGTTATTCAAAACTAAATTGGGAAACTAGAAGCGATTGGGGGCAAACTAAAATTAGTTATTCAAGTTCAGAAACAATTGTTCAAAAATCATTGCAAATAACATTGCTAATCTTGAATATTTCTCCTTTAATAAATACGCCTAGGTGATGCAGATCATTTTACAGCTTGTAAACCTCCTTTTGTCCTATGAATCACAAATGACCTGTTGAATACAGACAGAAAACATTTGTATGCAGAATACTAGAGTTTCACGAGGGTTAACGAGGGCTGTGCAATTAGGCCGGCCTTGAGACCAGTGTTCTCAGGAGGCATCGAGGATTCCTGAGCTCCTCTCAGGGGGTATGCTGATAGTGGCTGTCCTCGTCAGCATACTTGGGGACTTGGCGTTCCTCAGAGCTACCCCAAGCCAGCACCACGAAGCAAGGGTCATTCCAGGAGTCTACCTCCATTTAGGTAAACTTTGCCTTTTGAATTGCTGTCAGGAAGGTGACGACACCGTCACGAGGACTTGGACAACATGTCTCTCCCCCTCATTCGTGTGTGCTTCAGTTCTAAATGCCCTGGAGCCAGTAATGGCCATTACGGAATTTAAATTACGCTGCAGTCGCTAATTTAACAGGGTAAGTCTTCCGTGATCACCAGGTTAAAGTGTCGCTGAGACCCCAGATTGTGCTGCTATACGAGTCTTCTGTGGGCTCTCGACTGCGCGGATTGACCTCAAGTTCTATTCGTTCAAATACTGAAGCCCCGTTTTTTTCCGTATCCTAATGTTTTTTCCGTATTGTAATGTTTTTTTCATCATATGAATTACTAAAGGACGTCCATTGTACGAACGTAAGACCAACACAATACTTACTGCGACCTGTAAAACTTTAGATCAGCCAATAACGCGATCGAATGTGTTCACTTAGTGCGAATTGGATGACATTAACTCCCCATAAGGAGCAATAACCGACAAACTACCACAGACCGAAGCCCAGTAGCACGAGTATAACATTGTGCAGCTCATAAACCAACGACTCTAAGTGGGTCGAAAATTGACATAATTTCCTCGATGCATTAGAGCAGACGCGTTTCTCGACCCTAGGGGATTGGTAGGATATTCGAGCTATTCTTTCAACTTGGAACTATGTAAAAAATCTTTGATTTTGATCGGAAATGTACTTGAAACTCAAATGAACTATACTCTGAAATCGAAAATGAACCTAGATCTATAACGCTTGCGATACATTTATTTTAAAGGCAAGTACGCAAAATAATACAAACTTTGAAGACCACTTGGTAGAATTTATACCTTTTGGATGTAATATGTCTCTACTGAGCTTCACTTGAGGTGGCGGCGCTGGTAAAATTTAGGAAATATCTAGTTAAAGTTATAGGTAATAATAAACTTTCATCCAGTTTTGTTAATGGGCTTGTACACCGTCGCGGTGAGTGCACGAGAGTGTAAATTTTTCAATAATAACTAAGATTTTGCGACTAGGGACCTCAGTTGCCTTGGAGACAGCTGGCGTTAGGGCCGTAAATGGTTGCCATAGCAACGTCACCTCTCTAATTAGAACCAATGGAGAGAGACGCCAGCAAAGTGGCTCTCGTTTGGCTGTGTCGCATTCGGAGCTACTGAGTGTGATGTTCAACGGTAACCTAGACCCGGTCTGTTTGTATACAAACTCCTAGTGACATTTGTGAGTTGATGGCGCCGTAACGGAAATCGGAACTCGTGCTGGAGACTTGTTGGTGGCGTTCCTCCGAATTTAAAACGGAACGACCGGCGCTGTATGAAGTCAATCTTGGAGGAATACACCATCCAGAAAGTAAAAAACCGTAGCATAATTTTGTATACAACGGAGGCGTACTGTACGAATCACATATAATCAGAGCTGGGCAGCGCTACTTTGAAATGTAGCGGCCGCTACATTTCAAAGTAGCGCTGCCCACCTCTGCATATAATGTAGCAACAGTGAATGAACCCCCAATTGAACGATAACTAATAATTTTCAGTACCTGAGGGAAATTTGTTTGGACGAGTGCAGTAGCAAAGAATGCTGGTCGTGGCTACGTCACGCTGAAGATCTCGTGTCCTAAAGTGAGGCCCTCCACACGGCCTCACCTGAGAGAGACGTCTGGGTCTAGTTCTGTTTTGCGAGTCTAGCTTGATTATGTCCATTCCTTCTTCCTTAGTTTGGGTCTGTTGTCACTTGGACTGCATGGAATGCTTGCTGTTGGGGATAAAAATATGCCTGCCATAAAAAAGAAACTCATAACACGTCGATCACGATGTGCGCCGTTTGAGTACTTGCGTGATACTCCAAAAAACGCGGTGTGTACGTAGATGGTGCATGCCTGTTAAAAGCACTTTCTCAAAGATCAAATTCCTGTTAGAAATTGACAAATTCTATGATTCAACCCAATGAAAATGGAAGTAAAGGCTAGTCCATTACTTCAAACTTGTGCTGCATTACGTGTTTTACACCGTCGCTCTATAAAATAATAGTACATAAATCAATCCCAATGATGGTGAGACGAAATGTGTACATTATTAGTGAGGAGGTGCCGCGTTAGATGCCCCGAACGGAGTACTCCCCATGGGGAAGGAAGTTTACACACGATATGCCTTAAAAGCCGGCACATCAGTGTGGCCTGGGACGAGATGCCCGAGCTACTTCTGAGGGAGGTGCCATCACGTCCTCCTGTCTGGTCGGCACTCGGTGTCGGCGTTGGGAATTTTGCGATTGAAATATTTGCCTGCCCGAGGCCTGGCGATCGATTGCGGTTTTCAGTTTCACGTCTTGTCAGCAAATTACTTTCAACTGAAATGGTTGTTTTTATCACTTGTTAAGTTGCTTACGTTTGTCCATGCGAGTGTTGATGAGGATGTGTTCTCTTCCAGGCGGTCATATAAGGTGTAGTTGTCTAGCAGGCGATCATACAAGGCCCAATTCCGTGGCAGCCAAGCAGCAGAAGCTCACAACTTGAGACCATTTGGGGGCGGTGAGAGCGATGGTGCTGCTGCACATCAAGCGTGGTGAGGAGAGCCTCTTCTTGCTGGACGCCCCCACCGACACCCGCGTGTCTCAGGTGCGGGGGGCTGCTGCTGCCCTCCTCAATGACACCCTCCGCATTAGGGACATTTGTGCTGGTCAGTCCCTGTTACGCCTCCTCTTTTATAGCCTGGGGTGTCTCAGGATCGTTCTCATAAAGCTGCGTTTTGCTTAATATGGAATATTAGCTGTGACCTTATGTGTACATGCACTAAGGTTGCATTTAACTTAGTGCAAAAACTTACAGCGTCCTTATGAGGGTAAATTTTGATATCTTTATGTATAGACGGTAATGGATTGAATTTTGAAACAACAGCACCCGCGTGTGACGTGAAATATGTCGAGGAAATTTCCACTGAATCGTTCGCGGCTCAACTTTTTTACTTACCTACGTGTGAACGAGACACAATTCAAAGTTGATGGCCTCCTACTGCATCATCGTGCATAATCTTTCTCGCGAGTCACCCCTCTCGTTTAAATGGACCTAAAAATTAATTTTCGTGTAACCGTAATTATTGCTCTTTTTCGAGGGCATCATGCCAGTGGTGAAGTCTTTTTCGGCACCGTTCCTGTTGAAGAAAATCAGTTAACTTACGAACGCTGCAAGTTTATTTTTCTTTTGTGTATCGTGGCATGGAGTGCATAGATATCGCGAGCGTGTTACTGAACCATCTCATGCGTATGGAAGTCGACTATAATCGAATGAAATTCCCTGAATTTTTGTAGAGGCCAGTTGACCACCACACCCACCTCCCCCAGAGCTCGGGGTGCCAGTTGACCCCTACACCCACCTCCCCCAGAGCTCGGGGTGCCAGTTGACCCCCACACCCACCTCCCCCAGAGCTGGGGCTCCTAATGGACCACGGCGCTGCCCTGCCCCCTCCGATGCAGGGGCTGTTGGAGGAGCAGATCGAGGAGCTCCGTCTGCAGGACACCTGGAGTGCCGACAACCCGCCCTCTGGAGGCTACACCCTGAACAGGTGCGACGCCTGTTGTGTGCCTGGAACCTCTGTGTTGTGGTGACTGGTTGGTGAGCTAACGCGTCTTATGATGCCCAGTTGCCGTAAATGTGTAATTAGGACTCAACACTTTATTATTGTCCGTAGCTGTTGTTTTGGAAACTAGATGCCTGTTGTTTGCGTATGGTTGTGCCGTACTGTAGGGAAAACTGTTTTTTATGTCTGCTGGCGAAATATGTCGTGGAGTTTTAAAAAAAATTCAAATTAATTTTGCTTAGAGTACATAGGGCTTCTCAGAGTAGCTAAATCTTGCATTTGTTGTTTTTCAGAGATCCTTGTGGCAGAAGAAACGGTATGCGCCCCAGCGATGAGATGCAAGAAATTTTAAGGAAGGTTATCGCTGAAGCTAAAGGCATTATATCCAAGGTGGGTTATTCCTGAAGCTAAGGGCATTATATCCAAGGTGGGTTATTCCTGAAGCTAAGGGCGTTATATCAAAGGGGAGTTATTCCTGAAGCTAAGGGCGTTATATCAAAGGGGAGTTATTCATGAAGCTAAAGATGTCAAATCTAAAGTTCATTTATCTTATGTTAGTTTCTACGTATTGATATTCTAAAGTGAGGTGTACATGTTTGTGAGACACCCTGGTCATGTGAGTCTAGTCATCTTAGTCCACAGACCGTACTGTACTGGACACAAAGTGAGACTGAATTTATCAAAAGTGGCAGCAAGCGTAGGTGCAAGAGAGGCCAGCTCTGATGAATGCCTTCAGCCCTGGGCGAGCTAAGGGTCACTATTTCAAGCTCTGTCTGAGTGCTGTGTGCGTTTGTTTGTACGTAAAAAATCGGTTATTTAAAGCCATCATTCTTAAAATTTTGCCAAATTATTGATAAAACGAAGAAGGATAGTATGCATACACACATTCTCGTAACTATTAATGAATGAAATCTTCATTTCATCTTCCCTTTCTACCTGTCAAACTTGTGTGAGCGGCAAGAGTCGTGGTCGTTCGAGATGGCACACAAGGGTGTGATCTTCTCAAGTTGTGCTTTCTAGGTGCTAATTCTTTGCACATTTTATCGTGCGCCTAAGTGCCTCGGCTCTTGATGAGAGTGTGCTTACCAAGGAATCGTCTTTGCATGTTTGCCACGGATACTTTGTGCGGTGGGCGTTTAGTTCGGAGGTACTGCAAAGGACGCTTTTCGTTTTTCTTTAACGGTTGTACTTCTACATCTTTAAAAAATTTTTGTCAAGCTTCAGGGTTTCACAGATGCTCATGCACTAAATTTGGAATTTTTTCTACCATGCAGTTTTTTTGAGCCTCCTTTCTGTTGCTAAATGACTCACGCGTGGTTTAGTCGAATTCGATTAGCTACGTGCGCTACTGATTTCGTTCCATATTGATGAGAAACTTATTCCGGGATAAGAATCTTCCCCGAAGTGAGTGGAGGTTTGAAATAACATTTCCTTGTTCTCAGGACAACGTGAAGAACAACAGGACGTTGAGCGAGCAGCACATAGCGGACTGTGTGGAGGTGCTCAAAGGAGCCCTCTCATTGGTCTATCCTGACGGGCTGCCCCCTTATGACGTCATCAGACAACGCTTGGAGAACGACAGTGATGCACCGGCTCTCCCTCGAGTCAGTTCGCTATCCCGTGTTTGTCCGGTATATTCTGGCGTAGTTACTGAGTTACAGATAAAGCAATAATATTTTGTGCAAAACATCTGCTCGAAATAGGGGTAAGTCGTATGCAACATTCGCCCGACGTGCCAGTTAATACAGGAATTCGTACGTTGAAACTGCCAAAGCGATATGAGATATCCTGTATGTGTGGCGCTACTCATATTGGCGTGATAAAAGGCTCCCAATATCTGATAATCATAGTTCTTACGATTCGAGCGATTGGGTTTTGGCTTTAACTATGACACTTGTCAATAAACAAGAGCAAATATAAGCGATTAGAGAACATCTGGTTTGTATGGGTGTGTTTGTATTTGCCTGGACGCATTCCACCCTCAGGGAGTATTGGATAGGCAATAGGGTTAGGTTAGTCAGCTTTGTCTGTCGTATGCAATGAGGACTAACGTCCCCAAGGGAGCACTGTTAGGTTATCTCAGATACAGATAGGCATTCGAGACATCGATCTCTTGTGCCCCCTTTGCTTCCTTTAATTTTCACATCTTCTTTGTTATCTCTTTTTTTGCCTCTTCATTCTTAACTTCCTGTTCGTATGCCGAAGAGATCCTGTGTGGGAATACACCTTGTACATAAATTCCCCGTCCTTAACAGGGTCCCTTCTACTGCTAAATAGTCCCTTCTTTTTCAGCGCAACATAATCTAAGTTACTGAAGTACTGCGATCTGTACTACTACTTCTACCACCACCACCACTACTACTATGTGCTACTCGACACATCTTACATCTTCATTATTTTATTCGAGAAGTCTCAGAAAATAATCTGTCTCCTCAATGATTCCATGAGCCTTTTAATTTTTTGAAAGATCAAAAATTTAATTTCAATAGAAAATACGTTTGCATAGACTTCCAGAAAACATGTTCAAACACATGCAAGTCGCGTAAATGGGTTTTCCATGGCTTGAACTAGCCTGACATAGAAAAAAAGCCACTAATATTGACGCAGTTTTGTTTGTATTTGCAGGCCATTGTGCCTGCCGAGGCTCAGCTGTGGTTTGCTGGCAAGGAGATGGAGGGAGACAAGCTCATACGCGACTACTTCGGCAGGAACGAGAAAACTAAGGTGAGTCGAGTGTGGCAGAGTGAGGAACGTTTATGTTGAGCTAACGGGTGAAGGGCGTCCCTGACGGCTGGTGGTGTCCCTGACGGCTGGTGGTGTCCCTGACGGCTGGTGGTGTCCCTGACGGCTGGTGGTGTCCCTGACGGCTGGTGGTGTCCCTGACGGCTGGTGGTGTCCCTGACGGCTGGTGGTGTCCCTGACGGCTGGTGGTGTCCCTGACGGCTGGTGGTGTCCCTGACGGCTGGTGGTGTCCCTGACGGCTGGTGGTGTCCCTGACGGCTGGTGGTGTCCCTGACGGCTGGTGGTGTCCCTGACGGCTGGTGGTGTCCCTGACGGCTGGTGGTGTCCCTGACGGCTGGTGGTGTCCCTGACGGCTGGTGGTGTCCCTGACGGCTGGTGGTGTCCCTGACGGCTGGTGGTGTCCCTGATGGCTGGTGGTGTCCCTGATGGCTGGTGGTGTCCACTGCCGTGAAGGATATCATCCTGGGAGACTAGGAATGCTACAGTGTACAAGTGCGAGTACTGCATATAGTATTTTGTCAATTTATTAACACTCTTGTATCTCCCTTCTTTCCTCCGTGTCACGCCTTTCAATTATTTGATGCGAAATATTTGTGGCGCATAAAATTAACAACAGATTTGTGTTCACGTCCGTATCCTGAGTACGGCTGGATACTGCATCAGCAACTTTTCTTATTAAATGCTGGCATTCGGGGCAGAACGTTTTTGAGCTAGTAGTGATACGACGCGTCAAAACATGGCCGGACTTTCTGTGTTTGTTCTTACAACGAATGCTCATTTTCTACTGAAGTATGTATGGGTAATAAATGTTCTTCATCGCTTCCTTCGAAATCAACTATTAATAACCAAACTATACTAACTAGAATACTGTCGTATCATACTGTATCTAATAAAACATTGAATTTCTTTTAGATTACATCAATTTTTACGATACGATGTTCAGTGTCCTATCTGCGACGATGCTGCAATGTTAGCGCGGCTTAAAGAGTTACACAAAATTTTTCTTTGCCTAATTCTTTATTAATTTTTTCCTAGTGATTTAATGTCTTTAAAAATCCTAGCGTAAATATCAGGTTTGTGAATTTCAAATTTTTCACCTGGGCGTCACTGAGTTCCTCGATTCGTAACTTTACCAAAGGTTATCAGACGGCGTCACACAACTTCGTTCCTTGTCCATTTTAGATGTGAATTACATCTGGTTCTTTATAATGCTAATTTATTGCGAGGCCCAACATGGCACCAAAAGGTGTGTGCAGGCTGTGCCTAAGAGCTGGCCCTCCGACTACAGGCGGTGGTGAAGCTGAGCAGCAGAGAGGAGGGCAGACCAGCTCGAGAGCCCCAGCTGGACCCAGATGGCCAAGCGAGCATGATGGCGTACTGGCACAGGCGTCGCGAGCAGCTGGTGAGGCCTCGCCATTTGTGGTTTTTCTTTTGCAAATGTTCCTACCACCTGGGCGATTGTGTGTTGAATAACTGGTTATGAAATGGAATCTTCTTCTGCAGCTTTGATGCAAACAGTGATGCTAGTTCGAGGACTTGGTGAGGTCTGTATTGCTGCCGTTCCTTGGTACTTCCCAGTCAGAAAGTGTCGAGCAGAAAGGAGAGTAGAATGTTTCTACAGAAATAAATCGAGTGGTCCATTCTTCGGCTGCTACCCACTTGCCGCCGCTCTCAGACCAGAAAATTAACGTTCCATCATTGCATCATTTTTTACTGAATCAAAGTAAGCGGCTGTCATCACCCGCCTGGTCTGGAGAACAGTCGTTGTAGAGACGCTTTGGGAGACAAGATTTGAATCGAGGTAGAATGGAGCTAACGCGTAGTATTATATATCAGAGATAGTGAGTATATCTATATAGTTGATCATAGAGGCAAGCGGTGTAGATATTTCCAGAATCGCTGCGACAATGTAGGGAAAAATTAACTATTTTGAATTCTTTTATTACCGTTGAAATACTATTCATGACAGTTGTAATTGACGTATATGACCAAACGGTATGGTTGATTTGTATTGTACACAGTTTATATATACTGTCGAGACATTGTATAGTATAGTTAATACATATGAAACAGTACGGTTGATATGTGTTGTACAGTAACAGCGCGTGAGTGGTTAAAACTGAATATATTGGCTTGTGTCTACAATTTGTGATGTGTACTCGATTCTTCTGATGTTGAATTTTAAAATGTGTGTGCACGTTTTGATCTCCGTGCAGAAGAAGCTGGAAGAAGATTCGGACGATTCCTACCTGGATTCTACGTGGGCGGATTCCCATGATCTGCAGCGACAGTTTCATGGCTTGGAGAACATTAAATGGAGGCCGACGTAACGTTGGCTGCGCTGTGGATATTAGTTAATATTTTGTGACTTAAAAACGAGAACTATTGCTTAGACTTAGCACAACATCCGGAATTCTCTCAGCCTTTTCGCCCTCGGATTTTATTGCTCAGCCCTAGGGGTTTGGGATTCCACTCGGCCATATCGGAACATTTGCAGACTATACCTTATTCGATGAAGCATTTTAGAGCAAATTAGAATTTCAGTTTGTATGCAGACCTTAGACGATTAGGATCTTGAGTAAGTGCGTTTGAAATTTGAGAAAAAATTTAAAGCTGAGCGCGATTTCTGCTATCATTTTTTTTGGTTCCTGGAAAAATTCAGTGTAGGATTGGCCGACTGTACGTAGAGAACTTGAATTGAGTAACCATGAACTGAAGCAAAGTTTCGTTTCCTTGTCGTGTTAAAGCTTCTCTCCGATAGCAAGAAACGGAGAATGGCAGTGCGGGCCCTCAGCGATTGCTACAGTGATTCAATTCACAACTGCAATTCAAGTCATCCGTAGTTACTTTCAGTGAGAATTTTCCGTTCATTTGAAACATTTATTTACCACAAGCAATTTACATCAGATACAGTTTTACAATCATTCATATAGTTGAGCATTTTGTTACTATAATGTCTATGTATGATATCACAAGATTCGTATGTTTCGTACAAGCTACACGAGTAATTCATGTTGGGTGCTTGAATTAATGAAAAAGTACGTACGAATAAGAGCAGGTGTCTAATGTATCTGGCTACTGGAAAGGCATTAAAAGCAGCACATCCTCTGGTACTGTAACTGCATGAATACCTGTTGTGTACTGAACCTCAGCTTCGATTCTCCCTGTCACGTTGGCATAAAAGTAGAAGATATTTTATTCCTAGTACAGCCTTCACAATATCGGAAGATTTTTGAAGCCTCAATGACGTTCTCGTACAGTGTATTTGCTACGAGGAATATCGGAGCGAATATGTAATTGAAGGGTTTCTGAAGTGGCCGACTCCACATGGGAGCATAGGAGAAGCCATGGGTGTTAGGTTAGGTTAGTTTGTGTTGGAGAGTGAACTCCGGAGAATGAGAACGCGAGCTCAAGCGATAATCATACTACTTGCCAAACCCTACAACTGGTGGCAACCCTCGACGCAAGATTTTAACGGGTTTGTTGATCCTAAATCATTCTCGTCTTTTGCAAGTTTATTTTCATATTTGTTCAAGAGATAATTGAATTTTCCTGTGAGGAAAGTCTCTGAGGCTGGAGCACCGGTGTACCTCGAGCCTCTGGATGCTTCACGCTCAGGACCTCAGGATCAGCTGGGTGTAGGGCAGTGTTTCTGCTTCTAGTGCTCGGATCTTCTCCATCAGCTCGGCAATGGAAGACGCTCCTTTCTCTTTCAGTGCGAGATAGTCTGAGTTACCGAAGCACTTAATGCTATCTTTACCACCACTTTTACTGCATATGTGGTCAATGTAGGATCTGGGTCAGGTACAAACCCGGGCTCGAAGTGGGTCCTTAGTACAAGTACATGCCTTCGTACAAAGTGGCCCATGGGTACAGGCATTTTTTAGGTATGAAGTGAGCCCTTGGAAAACTACTCTTGAATGCTTAGGTGTAAAATGGGATCTAGGACAAAGGTCATTTACTTAACAGAGTATGACCTGGTTAGCTACATGTACATGCCCAGAGGTCGATAAGGAGTAGAAGATTCCATAAGATTCAAGGGACTAAAAAAATGGACCCCTGATGCGAAGGAAATGCAAAATCAAAACGCGGGAGGCTCTCACTAGAAACGAATTAGTAAGAGCAATCGAAAACTTTGAGCCAATGTTCTCATTTGTGAAAGACTAAGCTAAAATATTCGTAGGGTAAAGTGTTGTGCGAGTGGGAATGGAAAAGTAATGAATGATGACGCAGTGCACAGAAGTAAAAGTTCATTGAATTTTATATTGGAGCAAAATGTTCAAGAAGAAATAGAAAGCAAAATAAAAATGTTACTTGTATGAATAATACATTTTTAGTTCAGCAACTCAGTTAACTTTCCAGATGTTTCAATTTGCACTCTGCTGGACATTAATTTTTAGTGTCATTAGTTTTAAAATAAATTTGAAAGTCGATAATAGAAACGTATCAATAGTGCTATCAGGAAGCAAACAGCATGCTGGTGGCTCACTATATAATTTATTTAATTGCACATTAATGCTTTTTATTCAATTTGAATAGAAGGCATTTTAATTTTATAGCCATTTGACGTGTATTATAGGCTGTTATTTTAGGTTTAGTCATGATATAAAGCCAGAGCTGGGCAGCGCTACTTTGAAATGTAGCGGCCGCTACATTTCAAGGTAGCGCTGCCCACCTCTGCCTATGGTATTCCTACGGGCAGAGCTGGGCAGCGCTACTTTGAAATGTTGCGGCCGCTACATTTCAAAGTAGCACTGCCCACCTCTATATAAAGCCTATCTATAGCGCTACTTTTTTATTCGTGATAGATACGTGTTTGCCTCTTTACTCAAAAAACATTAATTTACATAAATATTTAAAGTCAGATCCATGTTTAGGTTTATTTTCTGTATTTTTTTTATAGATATCAGATGTAACTTACAAAAGAAATTATGCATACCCGTATATTAAATACAGTTTTTTGAAAATATTACCCTAACATTTACCCTAAATGTTAAATGTACCGGCTGTAGGCTGTAGCCCTTACGTTCAGTCAGCGACAGGTCAGACAACTCAACGATTGAGTGCACTGAGTAAGGAGCTGCAGGCACCGAGATTTGAGATTACTCTTCACTGGAGAGAAACGGGACTTGTTCGTAGTTATGGCGTCACTACGAGCATTTAGTGCATTTTCTCGTTGCAGAAGTATTTTAGCATCTCAACAGTTGCCAGGTATGGCCTAACCTAGTTTAATTAGAGAAAGTTTTGCAGTAGTTACCCGCTGCCCAATCGCTTGGCCTGAGTTTCTTTAGACCTGATGATATGACACAAGAGATAAGACGTCTTGACTGTCACTGTTTTGAAGAACAACATTTGACGCTTATCTAATTATTAATACGTACTGCAGAATGGCATAATATAAAAATAGTAAATGCTAATTATTTGTTAATTAGAAATCAGATGCGATTTGAGATTATAGAAATGTATATAATGTTCAATTTACTTGTTTATATTCTGTTAATGTTTATTAATAGTTACCTTTCAAGAAATATTTCTTTGTACATGGTTATACAAAGCTCAGCTTGAGTAAACATTTGTATCTGAAATTTGCCTAGAATGGTCTAAAAAAATAAATATTCTTCTGAATTTAAAGACATAAAATGTAGCATTTAGTTACATTTTGTAATATAGAGATGTATTAATATTTGAATAATTTTGTATGATGCTAATAACAACCCATCATGATGACCAAAGTTTTTTTAGCCAAAGTTCTTTAGATCATATTCTATATTAGAAGTCCTGAACTCAAGTTTGATCAATGGAGTTTCATTGGATGATCAGTTACAAGACTTGCATCTATTATAAATCATTTATGCTCTATAGATGATATTCATATAAATAAATATATTTATCTTTTAATGCAATCTAAATGGTCTTAGAAGTTGAGTTTATCTTTCAAAACAATAACAAATTTATAATGTGCTATTTGATTTGAATAGAATTGAATGCATTATTTTTTCCATTGGTAACTATGATTTCATTATTGGTGTTCAGTTTCAATAAAAAGATTGATAAATACTCTACTGGGACCAACTTCAGAGTATCCTATTCATTGTACAGCCTTCATTTTGGTCTCATTACATGAAAATAATTTTTCTATGGGTTGAAAATCTTATTTTCAAAAGATATCAAAGCACAGAAAAAGTTGCATTGAAATATTATCAAATCATTCCCATACTTGTACAATGTAATGACAACTTGATGGAAATTTGGTCCACATTTTCACATATTCTGATATTGGTACTACATTATATTCTGTCAAATTTCTCATATTCTGACTATATTAGTATTCCCTTATATTCTGTCAAATTTTACATATTCTGATTATATTGGTATTCCACATATTCTGACGATATTGGTATTACATTATATTCTGTCAAATTTTACATATTCTGACTATATTGGTATTCCATTATATTGTCAAATTAATAAAAGAAACCTAACATAACCAAGAGAGAGCACTGAAGTAGGAGACAGGTTGTACAATGTAAGCTAATTTTTTAACAACTTTTCCTTGTCCTGCACCATTCAAAAATAGGTTTTCACTTTTCAGAAAAAAATATGCAATAACACTGAAATGACTGTTCAATGAATAGGTAATTCAGAGCAGTCTGCTGCTGTTAATCAAGTATTACCTGAAGAAAATGAAACTAATGTCTAAATTCATAGAAATACATGTGACAGCAGTCTTTTTGCATTAGGATAGAAGTAATTTATAATTTTCAAGTGTTGATCAGTTTATCTAATTTAATCACATGAAAGATGGATATCTGATATATTTGACCTCACCAAAATTGGCAGAACAAATTATTTTTAATTCCTAAGATGCCCTCTTATTCTTGGTAACTCTGACATGGAGTAATCTGACTTTCAGTATCACTGATACAGACTCCCTTATCTGACAGTCTCATTATTAGTTTAGGTATACAGACCTGGGAATTTTCTTTTATCTAAATCCCTAAGAACGTGACATGAAGATGAACCAACCAAATGAGCAATTGAGTATTAGTATGTAGTAGGATATATTATAAGAATTCTGATGGAAATTAGTAAGCTGAAAATATTTTGTCTAAGAAATTCCTGTACCTTAGTATACAGTGTAGATTAGCTATATTATTATGTAATTTGGACCACTTCAATACAAATATAAGCTCTGAGTAAGTAGAAAGTAAGTAATTTAGTCATTTCACATTAATTTTTTTTATTTTATAGTTGCTACATGAAAATTTAGAATATCTTCCCATTCTTTGAGATAAAAATTCTATGTGTTCGTATCAGAGGTGATATGATCCTCAATCCATTAATATAATTATTGGCCTCTGAAAATTGCTTTCAACAAATTTTTTTAACAGATTGATAAGATTATATCTTAAACTAGACAACACATGACCTGTTTGGTCAAATAAAATTTATCAAAATCATACCGTAGCCAGAAATATATCCTAGGCAGTTAAGTAGGTATCCACAATACATGATTAAACAAAGAGTATAAATTTGGAATATCTCTGAGCCAAAAGACAAACGATTCTGCCGTCTTTCTCATTCTCGTATCCACTTTACTAACTTGCCCAACTTAAATTCCTTTCTTCTACATGACATAAGTGTATATTTTCTCTTCTGTCCACAGTTTCAAGCAAGCAAACAAGCAAGACAACCAGAGTTTTAGTATTATACTAGACGACACGTGACCCGTTGGGTCAAATAAAATTTATCAAAATCAAACCGTATCCAGAAATATATCCTATGCAGTTAGGTCTGTATCCACAATACAGGATTAAACAAAGAGTATAAATTTCGAATATCTCAAAGCCGACAGACAAACGTGTGCACGGTTTCAAGCAAACAAGCAAGATGACCAGAGTTTTAGTATTATATAGCTAGATATAACAGGCCAGTAATTCTCAGCACAATTTTTTGTTTATATGAACTTCTAAAAATAGTTAGCTGGAATTGCCCCTTGCTGTGCTTGCTGGACATAGTTATCTTAATTTCATTGTATTATGGCTAGGCTTCCTGTCTTAGGTTGCGCTAATTGCATTCTTTAGTGGATACCTTTTGTATGCAACACTTACCGTGACCAAGTCCCATTCACTGTCACATGCATGTCTTGAAAAACACCATTACCATGACAGTCACTCTCGCTACACAGATCCAGGTAATGATCTATGCTAGGTGCCCATAATATTTCCTCCTATTCCTTGATATAAATCTGTTCTTAAAGTTCAACTGGGTGAATGCTCGCCTCTATGGGCGCTTGGTGTCATAGCTAAGTCCTGCTTCAGCTAATTCTTCACATTTCCTTAAGGATTTCTCCATGAGAATTGGATAGTTGAGGCAAGTAGGTTTTCTTCTGTGTTTGTGTTTCAAGACCTTCAGAAATTTCAAAAGTCTTGCTCTGTGTAACTGCTCCTCTTCAGTAGACCTATCCCCTCAGGAGGCATAGGATAAGCAATGGGGTTTGGTTAGTTAGGTTTGTCTATCCTATGATACGAGGACTAGTACCTAATAGTTGTTTTGTTGTTCTTCATTGAGATTCATTCTAGTGCTGCAGAATTATTTGTCTACTGTACTCCTAGCCTCCTTATTTGCACTGAGACTCTGATCTCTTGATTGAGAATGTTATGAATTACTTTCCAGTGAGGTCAGTTTTTGATACATTACATAGTGTTATGTATCATCATTGTGGAGTCGTATTTACAATTGGTACATGTAGTCAGTTACACATTTCAGTTTGTGTTGTTTCATCTAATATTACTTTATTAATTTGAGTAATGTGTATGTAGAGTTGAATATTACCTACTGTAGTAGAGGAATTGCTGATATTTCTTTTGTTTGAGCTGGCATATTGGAATTCATCCTCATCTAGTGAGCAGGTGTAAAGGCTTTTACATGAGCACCTTGAACTTGTATTTGAATTGATCATCTTTTTCACTGTTTCTTGAGTTGTCCATTGTCCTACATCATGCTGACTTAGGCATAATTATAATGTATTGAAATATCACTTATTCACTGAGAAAAAATGATTTACCAATAAGCATAAGTGATCCTATGGTAATCCCAACAACATTACACCTATGCACCACACGTCACTGTGTTCCTACACTGAGTGTGCTACTATGCTATACACTAGTTTATAAGTCAGAGCAGTTAAATGAGTGGGTTGGCGAATTTAGTTGTCATATAATCTGTTTGAAGGCAAATATGAAGACTTTATGCTAGGTTTCAATTTTGCAGGAAGCTCTGATGGAAGTAGAGACTTTAAATATTAATGGGGAAATTGTTCAGAATTAATTCTATTTCTGATACTTGTTCGTGCAGGTGCTTGTGCTCAACGTTGGCTCTCATTGACTCCTTCAAGGCTGGCCGCAATGGAGCTGGTCAAGAAAGATGGTATTGCTGTCCTGTATATGGACCAACCTGGCAAGGTCAATGTCCTCAATGAAGAGATCATTGACAATGTTGTTAAGTACATGGCAGCCATTGAGACTTCACCTGATATTAAAGCTGCCGTTCTCATCTCAAAGAAGCCAGGCTGCTTCATAGCAGGTGCTGACATCACCATGCTTGACAAAGTCAAGACTGCTGCTGATGGAGCTGCTCTTGCTACAGAAGGGCAGCAAATCATGGACAGAATAGAGAAGTCCCCCAAACCCATTGTTGCAGCTATCATGGGATCATGCCTTGGAGGTGGCCTGGAAGTTGCAATGGCATGCCACTACCGCCTTGCAGTGAAAGAAAAGTCAGGTCTTGGCCTGCCTGAGGTGATGCTCGGTCTGCTGCCTGGCGGTGGAGGTACTCAGCGCACCCGCCTGCTCGTTGGGTTGCCTGGAGCTCTGGACATGGCCCTCACTGGTAAGACCATCAAAGCTGACAAAGCCAAGAAGATGGGTCTGGTTGACCAGCTTGTTGACCCTATTGGACCTGGGCTCACAGACGGTGAGTCCAGAACTCTGGAGTACCTGGAAGAAATCGCAGTTCAAACTGCAAAACAACTAGCCAGTGGGGATCTCAAGGTTAATAGAGGACCTAAGTCAACTATGGATAGGATTATGCAATCTGCCCTCCAGTATGATTTTGCTAAAAATTTTGTCTTCAATAAAGCTAAGGCACAAGTGATGAAACAAACAAATGGCGTTTATCCTGCTCCTCTGAAGATCTTGGAAGTTATTAGAACAGGTTTAGATAAAGGTATCAAGGAAGGCTTTAAAGCTGAGGCCCAAGGCTTTGGTGAGCTACTCCTTACCCCCGAGTCTGCAGGACTGAGGGGGCTCTTCCATGGACAGACAGAGTGCAAGAAGAACAAATTTGGCAACCCTGCAAGGCCTCCAAAGACGCTTGGCATCCTTGGTGCAGGTCTGATGGGCGCGGGCATTGCTCAGGTGTCCATTGATAAGGGCTACCGAACCATACTCAAGGACATGACCGATGCTGGTCTTGCCAGAGGCATTGATCAGATTCAGAAAGGCGTTGACACTGCCGTCAAGAGGAAAAAGTACAGCCGTTTCACTGGCGAGCTCAACATGACCAACTTGCAGGGCACTCTCTCGTATGACTGCTTCAAAGACGTCGACATGGTCATTGAGGCCGTGTTTGAAGACATCGACATCAAACACAAAGTTATCAAAGAGGTTGAGAAGTACATTCCGGAGCATTGCATTTTTGCTTCCAACACCTCAGCCCTTCCCATCACAAAGATTGCTGCGGGCAGCAGCAGGCCTGAGCAGGTAGTAGGCATGCATTACTTCTCCCCTGTGGACAAGATGCAGCTGCTCGAGATCATCACAACTGACAAGACGAGCAAAGAGGCCGCTGCTGCTGCTGTTCAGGTGGGATTAAAGCAGGGCAAAGTTGTCATTGTGGTGAAAGACGGTCCTGGGTTCTACACCACCCGCATCCTGGCGCCTATGCTGGCGGAGATCATTCGAGTTCTCCAAGAAGGCGAGGATTTCAAGAAGGTGGACAAGCTGTGCAAGAAGGCAGGGTTCCCAGTGGGAGGAGTGACTCTAGCTGATGAAGTTGGACTTGACGTTGGTGCGCACATCGCCTCCTTCTTGGGCAAGGAATTTGGAACGCGTGCTGGTGGGGGCGACTTCCGCGTCATGCAAGAGATCGTGGATGCCGGCTTCCATGGCAGGAAGTCAGGGAAGGGATTCTTCGTTTACGAGAAGGGCTCCAGTGACAGGCCCATCAACACCGCCGCTGAGGACATCCTCAAGAAGTATCACCTGGAGCCGTGCGGCTACCAGAGTGATGAAGATATCATCATGAGATGCTTGTCTCGCTTCATCAACGAGTCTGTCTACTGCCTCCAAGATGGCATCCTAGCCTCGCCTGTGAGTCTTCTTCTTTTGGAAGTCATTGGGAAACTTGTTTTAGGATACGATCGTCTCGCATTTGTTACATTTTCAATATTGGGAAACGTAGTTACATGTTCATTGATCGGTCACGCTTTCTAAAATCTAGGAATGTAGCTAAGATATCATTCATGTACCTAACTTGCCTGGGAAAGATACGGTAAATTTTTACATCTATCTACATATTCACTATTCTATTTTTAGGCTTTTTTGTAACTACTGCCTCGATATCTGTCCAAGTTACAGCATTTTGTTTTCACTTTCTGTTGCGTAAATGAGTTTTTGGAAGAATTCTTTGCGGTCGTCCTTTTATATTTCACCTATTTTCCTGAAACTTTTGTAGGAAGAGCTCTCAGTTTGATATTTCTTTAGATTCTAAAATTTCGAAATACGTTTTTTTGCTGGCCCTAGTAATGTTGGCTTCTGGAGCTTTTTCATGTTGACTGCCATAATTTAGGTCTTGGCTTATCTCTCCTCTACCAAGTGATGCGTCTTGTATTGCAGGACGAAACATTCCCTCCTGCTATATCACAACACGTGCCATTCATCCTCCTCTGATCCCCATTCAACACGAGAGCAGAGTAACAATGGAGTGCTCGTTTACTCACTTTATTTTGCCTCCACAGCTGGAAGGAGACGTGGGGGCGGTATTTGGACTTGGCTTCCCACCCTTCAGCGGAGGTCCTTTCCGGTGAGTGCACACGTTAGGGGTGCGCGTGGGAGGCTTGACGGCAGGATCCAGCATCGTCTAAGGGGTAGGAATGGGTCGATGCAAGTGCCTTGGGTCGATGAGGACTTGCACCCATGTGATCCCTGGGTGCGAGTCCTTGCCTGGGTTTAATATGGGTCCTAGACAAATATATGTCTGGGTACGAAGTGGGACCTGGACAATGTATGTTCGCATGTAATGTGGGACCTGGTCAAGTCTGGGTGCAAGTAAATACTTGGATGCAAAGTGGGACTGGGGTAAAATTGCGTACCTCGAGGTCAATGAGGAGCTAAGTTACTGTGAAAGTACTTTCCATGGGCTTAATCTTATATCATTAGTGTGGCTCATTTTTGTCTAGATGAGGTGCATTCCGTAAGGTGAGAAGAGCATGATGTAAAGCGCATGACGTAATGTATCTAAATTCTCTATTGACACCTGATAATTATTAACAGTAAACTTCGTATTTTATTTTTATATCAAAATTGAAATATCCCGCATTATTCATTCCGTTATTGTCTAGCATGTGACATAACGCATGGTGTCGTGGCAGGTACGTTGACAACTACGGAGCTGACAAGCTGGTGTCGAAGATGCAACAGTACGCTGCTGCCTACGGGGCTGAGTTCGAGCCCTGCCAGCTGCTGGTCGACCAGGCCAAGTCTGGCGCCAAGTTCTACAAGAAGTAGACCGGCCAACGAATGTTTCCGTCACACGAACTTACGACTTGCTTCCTAGATTGCGTGTCGACTTCTCGTAGGGGTTGTTGTTAAATTCAGGGGATCTGAAAAACTTTTCAACCTTCTGAATTCCGATTAAACGTTAATTTTAAGGTTAGCTTTCTGTTGGTATTTGAGCTTTCGAGCTTTTAAAAGATCAAAACGAAGGTAACTTGCGAAGAGTTTTTGCCCAAGTTTAGCCATTGATGGTAATTCTGAGTGCGATTTGGGGGGAAATTTTTGTCTATTTGAAGATGGGCGCGGCGCTGTAGATTCTATTCCTGGAGTTGGGAAGGAAGAGTGCGGAGTTTAATAATATTTTCCCATTAATGAAGAGGTCAGATGACGCGCGCTGCTTTGTTGACCCTGTTGCGAGCGATAGAAAAAACATGTACCATGAAAATATCGCATTTGCTCATTTTGCATTCGTTTTAGGAGAAACTTGTCTGCCCTAGCTGAGTTTCTTTACTGTCGTGACGGGTGTTAAAGCTGTTTGGTTTGGGCTCAATTTGGATTTCCTTTCAGTGCACAGCACGCATTGTGTGTTGCTGCTGCCGCTGGTGGTAATCCTGGAGATTTTATTTGTTTGTACAAAGCTGCATTGCGCTATTTATTGACGTTTTTTGTTGCGTCGTCAGGAATGTTATTTTCTCGAAATCGTTCAAATGTATTCGTGTTGTTGAATATGCAACGTAAAATAATTCTATTCGATAAATTATACTAATTCATTTGTTTTATAGCTACAAATTATTATTTCCATATCACTTTTGGTTTATAGTAATACAGCGCAGATCAAGAGGCTTCATTTGTATACATTATTCCCCCATTTTGTACTTTTACACCAAACGTTTAACCATCTTCTCCGTGGTTTCATATTTGACTAGTTCACAATTTTATCTTTTGTACTTTCCTTTGTGTTTGTGTGAGATATTACCGAGCGTAGTCTTTCATAGGGTTGTGTTTGCCGGTACGCGGGAGCATTTCATTGACTGCTCTACTAGGTGCTTCGTGCAGTTTATTGCTTATGGAGCACTACTCTACCATGTCAATTAATCACGATCGTCGTTAATTGACTACACAGTTGAATGAAAAGCGGTTTAAAATGGTCCAAAAGTAGGTTTGCAGTTGAAGTATCATGTTTACTGAAATGCAAATTCCTCAGAAATTATATCTTAGACTTGCATTTCTTCTTTGCTGCCTTTTTTTGCGTTCCAGAGATGAAATAGTTTCGTTTTATTGCTTTAAACATGCTTTCATTTTAAAATCACCAAAGAAATCACTGTAAACGTTCTTTCGAACCACCCTATGATCGAGCGTTTCCTCATCACTGAATCGCTACAATTTGTACTACTACTCCTTACCACCGAGGTGTACGATACTCCCACGTGTTGGAGAGGCCGGCACGCGTCACTGTGGGGTGTTCATACGGTTGGTGCGTTTCCCTAGGCGAGTCCTTGTACCGCTTCCTCTGGGGCCGTGCTGTGAGGAAACCACTCACAAATGGTGCTTGATAATCGATGAGAATTTTAAGCTTATTTTCATTTAGAGCATTTTGATACTATTATTGAAATTTGGTGGCTTAGAATTTTATTTCTGCATAACGAAGCGCGTTTGTTTGATTTTCTGAAATAAATTTATACATTTTTTGTTCACCTCAATCGATATACTTTATGTAGTTTAATGTTGTGGCTTCTAACATGAGATTTCCTTTCTTTAACTTCGATTTTCTTCTTTCATTTTTCTCCTCAAATAGTAATTCGACGGTGTTTAATTAGCAGTTTTGTTGATGTAGCGTAGGACAAATTGTGCCTTTCTCTTTCCAAATAGTTTGTCTCATTGTAAGTGTCCAGAATAACCACACAATCTCCATCTCTTCTTGAACGTTGCTAACGTGATCTTCATTTGGTAGAGGAACATCATATCTTCAATAGAATGTATTCATTGGTCGTTGTATATATATATTGACGAAGTGACAAGGAAACTATGCTATTGATTACATAATGGAAACGTCAGTATCCAGTGTACGTAAATGCGGTGAAAAAGACCAATCTTTTTGCACGAGACTTTAGTGGACAAGAGGTGCCGCACGTCTGACAAGCAAGCTGCCCACCGTTGTACAAAGTAGCTCGATGCGAGAACCTGTTGACAAACTATTAGGAATTCCGTACATAGCTCTTGGAGATAAGTTCTTTAGTTCACCTCAGAAGTCCTGTGTGTTAAAGCAAGCTGGGGAGAATGATCATAAATAGAGCGGAATAAGCGTTTTACGTTGTAACTTTTTCGTGTGGTGTTGGGTTACGGAGGCATAGTCCAAGCTATCAATGCAATTACCTGTTTAAGGTCGTAGCCTTCTTTTGTATGAAATCTTTCCTGTGGAGCGTTTCCATTTAAGACTTTTTGGCATAGAAATATAGCTTATTTTTAAACAAGCGTGTTTTTTATCCATTCGTTTATTGATAACCGCTTTTAGCAACGGGATTTGAAAGATAATTTAGCCGCGCATACTTTTTTGGCTAAATTTTTTAGCATAAGTACGGACGGACGAGGAAATGAACGTCTCTGCACGACGTCCTTGCTTACTAGCAAATGCGATGTTGTGTACTCGCAGATTTGGCTGGACGGATCTTCGAAATGGTGTAGATACACTTCTGTGTATCCTGACTTTTTAAAATTATAGCACGCCTCGCTCGAAAAGAACTATACCCAGTGTGGGAGGGAAATTAGTGTCTATTTCCAATACATTTTTCGATGCAGATAATTAGATCATGGTATTATCACGGGTATATCGGCATATTATATATGAAAACAAAAAATTATCGAGGAGTTATACAGGGTATCTACTAAATAAGTAGCCCCTTGTAACTGAGAAACTTATTTAGCATATTAGCTACCAGGTAAGTAAAAGCTTAGTTTTAGCTACCAAACAAGTGTCAGGTACCTGAGCTGGTACTTGTCCAAGATCTTGTGTTGCAGGGGCCACTTATATAGAAGACACCCTTGAGTTCGAGTGCGACCAACACGTGTTGCTTCCACAGCCCGGACACAGCCGGTCGAGACCATCGCACAACCCGCAGGGAATGGGAATGAAATTCCCAGTCGTTCTTAAGGTGGGAACGATCTTCAGTTCCTCAACGGGGTGAGGATTGCATTCCCATTGGGGCGAGGACAACCCCCCGGGTACCCAAGTCCAGCTCTTAAAGAAGTGTGAATGTACTTGAGCTTTCATTGGAGCTACCATACGAGGGCTATTCATACGCGTACAGGTAGTTTTCAAGTTCTGTTAGGCATGCTACTGACCTGGCTTGCAATGCTCGTTTTATGTGCGCGCCTTGATTTGATATCTAATGGCGTACTGGTTAGCGTGATAGCCTCGCAGCTGGGACGTTAGGGTTCGAATCCAGGCTCAGGCAAGGCATTTCACGTAACCAGGGAGTGCTTCCGTGGAAAAAGGAAGCTTAAACTTAGCATCCCTCACCACGCCAGTAGTTGTAAGGCATTGAAAACATAACGGTTAAATGTGTTGGAATTGATGGAGGTTCTTGGTAATAAAAAAACGATTTCTCAACTTGATACGAATCAATTTCTGAAATATTTTTACAGTATCTTGCACGGTATGGCGGCAACGTTCGTAAAAGTTAGATCTTAATGCAAAATTTGCATTTGAGGAAAACACATTAGTTGAAATTATTCATTTTTGTCCGACGGGAAGTAATATATTTTAATGAAAACTGGAGTTTCGTCTTTGTTTGTGTGAATATATCCTGTACTCTTGCATAACATACAAAATATGAATCAATTCAGAGGATATTTAATAAATGGTAGCAGTAACGCAACTGCCTTTATTGAACACATTTATTATTTATCCACGTGAGGGCTATGAAGTTTTATAACATTCGCATTCATGGAATCAGTCAATTTCTTGATATGGTGCACTTGGATTAAATTCGTTGAATTATGGGCCGTGAAATGAGCATCTCTTGGCGCTGAGCGTGTAAACATTAGGGCTGCTAAGTGATCTCATGTACATTTATTCAAATTTTAAATTAGGATTATTAATTAGTGAGATTGTATTTCTGGTGATGAATAGTTTAAAAGGCGTTCTCTGTCTCACGGATGAGGAATTTCACATTTTCTGCAGCAGGACGTCGCCATTTTCCTGCTGACGTTGCATTGTTCTCGTCCGCGCAGAGCGGCGCGACTAATGGAGGCAGGCGAGGTCATTGAAAGCTTCTTTTTTTTGAACGAAATTTCCCTATGATTGTAACGTGCCAATCTGGGGTACTGCAACGGGAGCTACATAGTTGATTGATTGTTGGTTAACGGGCCGATTTGGGGGACAATCCAGGAGCTTCATGGTTAAATACTCAAACTTTCTCGTACGGGCTACCTAGTCGATGGAGACGAACTAAAATGCGTCATACTTCTGAAATAATGAAATTTCAGTGGGTGAAGTGAATTTGAAATCATCATGGCTCTTATTTAGGCCTGAGCCTATTCGATTTGCACATCCTTTCTCTCACGTCCATTCCAGAAAACATGCGCTCAACTCGACCCTTGCTGCGGATAATATTCGCCCCTCATGTCTGCCCGAGCCAAGTCCCACACGCGAATATTAGCGAGTCCCTCAACAGAATATCATTTAATTTTCGCGTAGCATGTATACCGCGCAGCACGGCGGTCAGAAACATCCACACATGCCTTGCAGCGGGCGGGTCAAAGGAGTACAAGGACAAGCAGAGAGACCTCGAGCGCCTTACGGGCGCCAAGGCCGGCAGCGAGAAGGTCAGGGCTGTTATGCAGTCCGTCTCCGTGTCTCTGTTTGATACTGAAGGTGAGGATGCGGGAGTCGTGGGGGCATTGCCTCGATGCACTCATGTGGCGGGTCTTTGGTTAGTCCTGAAGGCGAGGCTGTACCGCTTAGTTATGTATTAAATATACCTCTATGTACTCATTTGACATGTCTCTGATTAGTCGTGAAGCGTGGACCGTAGCAGTTAGTAAGCATCATCACGTACACCTCTAAGTAAGGACCAAATCGTAGATCATGTTTAAGGAACAATACATCACGAGTATACATTTATTTTTCAGCGGTATTTGGGCAGTGTATTTTACCAGCCTAGAACATCTTGCACAACAATCGGCTCAATGACACTTATTTCCACTACGCACAAACTGAGAAGGTTGGTCTTGTTGATAACGCACTCCGTCGCCAGTGACGAGGGCCCAGGTTCTACCCCCCGCGTGCGACTGCTGGGTTTCCAAGGAGTCGCGGAGTGCTTTCCTCGGGGCATGAAGGGCACACCCCGCGCGTCCCCCACTCACTCACGTGTCCCTTCAATACGTTTAATGCGTTGGAAAACTAGTTTGTTGAGCTGTGCGCGAAATCTCTTCAATTCCAGGTCCGAAAAATATTCCTTTTTTGAACTTCACTGCTCCGACTTTTATCAACTTTTCAACCAATTATTTAAATCCACCCAAATTAAATTTTCTCATTGTTCTCACAAAGTTCTTCGCTGAGCCAGGCTTGAGGCGTAAAAGTGGCAAAAATATATTTTACAAAGCGACCGAAGGTATGTTTCTTTAGACACCATGTTTTTCCTGAATGAAAGCAAAGAATCTACTCTGTACTAGTATAATAATTCGCCTACTTTATATGTTTTTTTACTTTGTTTATTGTGTGTAACCATTTATTTACTCGCTGAAAGAATTCGATAAGAGCAAATTCTCGGGGACGTATTCATAACACGCGGGATGATGTCACAGAAATTGGTCCGTCTCAGTAACATAGAAAATCACATTATTTCATATGGAATTTGTTTAGAGAAGCAAGGCGACGCTTGAGTAAAAATGAAGTTTATTTCATCCCGTGCAGGTAGCATGACTGTAGCCACCCTGGCGTGCAGGTAGCATGACTGTAGCCACCCTGGTGGAGGCCGAGCGCCTGGCCCAGCGGCGTGGTCTGCGCCTCATGAAGCACCCCGACAAGGAGCTGGAGAAGAAGTACAGACGGCCGGCCTACAAGCTCGTCACTAGCAAAGAATACTTCGAGGCTTCTGCACCGAACCAGAAAAAATCGTCGGGTTCCTACATCAAAGTAAGAATGAATTTTACCTCTGCTGTTTTGATCTTGATCGGGGAAATATTGGTGTTGGATTGCAGAAGTATGGTTTGGTCTCTTCAAATCTTTTCATTTGGTGTATATAGAGCGTCGCTGTCTCATCTCTAAAGTTTGCTATTCGCCGCTATGTTACTGTTTAACTTCTTATACATCGCTATTTCACAGCTTAAACATCGCTAGTTCATCTCTTGAACATTACTATTTGATCGTTTGAACGTCCATATTTTATGGCTAAACCATAACTATTGGAGCACTAAAATACGGTTGTTGTGGCAGGGGGAGACGATCGTTGAGCTGTCACACCGCATCGCCGACCACGACCTGCAGGTCAAGATCAAGGGAATCATGGTCAAGAACCTCAAGAAGTCGAAACAAGTGCGACTGAACCTTGCGGGCTCCGAGACCACGCAGAAGAGGCTTGTGAGTATCCCGCATTTCCTGCGGGGGGAGGCAAACAAGCGTTGCCATGCGGCCAAAATTATCGTTGTTCCATGGCCAGCAACATGTCATGATTGTTTTGGTCCTGATATTATGGGTATTTTGTATTAACGGTATTGGAGTTTCTTCGTTTCATAATAGATTTTCAGCTGAAAAGCGTATTCCTGGTGCGTCGCTAAGCCGACCTGCAGCACCTGTCTGTTTCTGCAAGTGTTTTGTCATGAAATGGCCATGTTATTCTACTTAGGTAACGTATTAATTATTATTTAAAAATGCATTGCTGCGCCACTGCACAATCTACACACAAATGCTGCTCGTGAGTTCCCTGTTATAGTGAAAGGAAATCAAATTGGACGAGGTTTTTAGGTTTGAAAGAAAGCTCGTGAAGCACACTGTGGCTTTACTTCATTTACTCTCACATGTGCTTCTCCTAACAGTGTGTTCTCCCTAAGTATTGTGCAACAGTTACTTCATTAATAGTATACGTATGAAGAGTAAGCAAAAACCTTGAACTATATTTTCTGTAGATCTTACGCGTTTTGCCATACATGTGTGCGAGCTGGAAACAGCCGTTCGCTTGGCCACTTCCCATTTCTTCATGCGGGCTCAGACTTCCCACGACGTTACTAAACTAGTCCTTAATTTGCTTGCAATAGTCAAGATATCAGCAATTCATATTGCCACGACACGTACCGGCTCTGAGAAGCTAATCCCTACGAAGTAAAAGGCAAGTTTAGTTCAATCCCACTTTATAATAATAGGCCAGTGTTGCTTGGGTGGTTGGTCCGTCCGTCTCTGTGACCCTGTTAAGGATTTAGAGAGGAGAAAATTCCCGGGTCCGTATTCCTAATCAGAAAGACTGTCAAGGAAGGCAGTTCGTATTAATGATCCTGAAAACATTATTTCAAGTCGAGAGTTACCGTGAATGAGAGGGCATTTTGAGAAATTACCATTATTGTCTCTTCATTTTTGACGGGGACATCTACTAATCGTCATGTATAGTTCTGAAAACAATGTCAACAACACGAGCTTTGAACTTCAGACCTGCGCATTTGTTGTGAGGAAAAGAAAATATGGGTTTTTGAAAATTGATGTAGGCTCGGCCTTTATTGAAAAGAATCATGCAACCGAATTGGTGCATATCCAATGTGTACGTTAACACGTTGACTCCGGAGTGGGTCATATATGGTACACGCGATCATCTAACCTAACTTAATGTAACCAAATCATGTATAAATACAAATTTTCGAGTTTTCTTCCAGTTTGTGTTCATCAATCGAATAAGCTAGTTCTGATTAGAAAGAAAATTAATAGAGTAACCTAATTTGTGAAGCCAAAATCCTTCATTTTTAAATTCACAGTAGAAATATTTGTCGGCATGTAATTTTACCTGTGTGAAGAATCGGAGTCAACGTGTTAACATCCTGATGGTCGTATTCTAAAGCTGGATGTGCCTATGGTCAATTCGGAAGCAGAAAATTCTTTGATGAAGAGGTTGTTTGACTTTGACTTCCGAACTTGGGTTGTTTGATCTAATATTAGGTACTAGTGGACGCGACCCGCCAAAAAAGGCGGTACAAATGATGTTAACGGCTTAATGCCCTTTTATTTACAGTAACTCTGTCATGAAGGGTTATTTTCAGTATCACTGATACGGACTGCCTTATCTGACAGTNTAATTTAGGAATACGGGCCCGAAACTTTTCTTTTATCTAAATCCTCTAGTGCTTGATACAAAGACGGACGGAGAGATAGACTGGTGGACGGATAGGACCAATCAACACTGGACTGTTATGTAAAATATAGCTAAGTGCATAAAATTGTCCAAAAATTGAATGCGATAAATGAGATTCCCATTGTAATAACATACAAGAAATTACGCACAAAAAATTCTAAATTTATTCAAGGAGACACACACATGGTGTTTTATTATATATTTAGTGTTGACATATCACTAGCGTCCCCTTGCCGTCAAAATTCAGGGTAAATCTCGTATGAAAATGAAGTATTTTTCTGTATCACCAATACGGGCTTCTTCGTCTGCCCTCGCTGATCAGTAATACGGCTCCGACATCCCGGACCCGTGGAGTGCTTCCTGTTTTATGCCTTCGCTGCCAGAATAAATGGTTACACGAAAAAAATCATTCCATTACCCCTCGCGAAAACAATATATAAACTTGGCGTATAGTTATATAACATGATTTTGTCAGTCGACATAGCTGTCATTTATTTGACTAACATGTTATGTATTAATGTGCGCATTTTCTGTTCTATCATGCATAATATAACAGTGGTGTTCCTACCCTCGAGGTGTAGTCGTCTGTACTCTGAGAGGGCATGGGACAGGCCATAGACAATAGGCTTAGGGTAGTTAGGTTTGTATGTCCTATGCTAAGGGGGTTGGCGTCTCCAAGGGGACACTGTTAGGTTACCTCAGGCCCCAGGCCTTCTAAACTTATATTTTTCGTGCTCACTTTGTTACTTTCCATTTACATGCCTCCTTTTTGATTATTCTTTATATTTTCTTCTTCTTCCTTCTTTACTTGCTGTTTGAATGTGTGGGGGGGATCCTGTGTGGGAACACACTTCCTTGTGTGTAGATTCACCGTTCTACACAGTCCGTACTAAGTAGTCCCTTCTCTTTCGGTGCTACTACCAAGATCTGTGCATGAAGCTGCTGTTACACGAAGTCTTGCCACCCCAGCGCTGGTACCATAGTTTTGTTGTACTGATTTTCATAGCACAATTTTGCACATTGTTTTCTCGTAGGCGAATGAGTGAAAGTAGCTTTAATTATAGTAGGCGTGTAGAAGCTATATCGCATCAATACACTGGATCAATTCTGTGGTTTTATGCTTGATATTACACTTGATTTTAGCATTGTACTCTCTGTGATTAGAAACCCTATTCTTACCCCAGCATGCGGGGGACTTGTTTCGGAATACGCATTATTTTCTTTTCTGATCTGTCTGTGGCCAGGACGAGCTGCTGAAGATGATCCAAGACGGCGTTGCTGACGTGGGAGGCAAAGTGCAGCAAGTGCAGAGGAAGAATCACGATATTAAGTGCCTCATCAACCCGCCCAGACCAAAGAAGACCAAGGCCTCCTCCGATGAGGAGGGCGAGGCTTCGGACTCGGAAGCTTAAAATTTTTCTCATTCATTCTCTGACGTACAACAAAAAGACTAAGGAAGCCTTCACACGATCAGTCAATGTCTGAAGACACCCAACTATGGGCATCGAATGTTAACTTTGCTCTCTACTCTATAGTCTGGTCTGTAGAGCTCCTTGACTCCCGACCTCACTCCAGAATAGAGAGCGAAGTCAGCATTCGATGCCCATATTTGGGTGTCTTCAGACACTGACTGATCATGTGAAGTGAATTAAGGGTATTTCAATAAACGTGGCGTGATCGTAAAGAGGATCTGATCCATCCTGTGCGACTAACTTCTCAGGCGTGCAGGAGTGTGCCGAGGTTTTTGTTCGTTGTTTCTTCTATTCCTTCATTTATTGTTTTCCGTTGATGTGTTCTTTCGAGGTAAGGGCACTTGAAATGCATGGGATGGCGGGATGATCTTGAATGTACATAACTCCTATAGGATATTCTGTCTTTAGTTTTGGAAGGGGATCCATGGCGCACTGGTTACAAGCGTATTAATATGTAGATGCTTTTTATCAGCCACAATGCAACCTGTGGTTCTGTACTGGAATGAAGTCATCGACGTTTCTGGAAAAGAGAAATTGTGGAGACTCTTCTCCTGGGGTAAGTTTTTTCCTGGATCTGCAGTGGTGGCGAATCTTGTGTGATTTTCTGCTGTGTTCTCTTTGTAATAACGTTCTGAAGTGTTGTCAGTCATATGGACCATTGATAATTTACGTGAAAATTCATATGCGTGCAAACTTGTCTTAAAGCGTAAAAGATGTACATCTTCGTAAAAAACATGCACTGCTGCTTGAAGCGCATTATTTTGTGTAATTTATGTGTGCAAATGTTCATTTTATTCGTCGCTATCGTGATGTTAGGTGCCGTCACGCGTGGGTGTGGGGCATGTCGGGCGGGGCTGCCACGAGTGCGAGCTTGAAACGTGCGAGGTGGCGGACGCTGCCCCCGACTTCAGGGGGCCACTGCTTGTGGGCCCAAGGAAGGTGCTGGGCCTCTCGGGCACCGTCGGGAGAGAGGAACTTCTTTGCCTGCTCTGCGATGGCGAAGTGTTCTCTGTTGGAAGTGTTCACTCTCTGTTGGAAGTGTTCACTCTCTGTTGGAAGTGTTCGTTCTCTGTTGGAAGTGTTCACTCTTCGTCGGATGTGCCTACTGCAGAGCCTGTACTAAGGCAGTTTGACACCTACCGTCAGATGGCCCGTCACGCTTCGCTGCATGTCAAGGTCTGTGCCGTGGCTCCCCTGCAGCAATGGGAGCTTTGCACCATCGTTGCACCATCGCAGCCTCAGCGTTGTGCCATCGCAGCCTCAGCGTTGCACCATCGCAGCCTCAGCGTTGCATCATCGCAGCCTCAGCGTTGCACCATCGCAGCCTCAGCGTTGCACCATCGCAGCCTCAGCGTTGTGCCATCGCGACTTCCGCGTTGCACCATCGCGTCAGCCAGCGCGTGGTCAAGAAACCAGGATCTGGTTCTGCAGCGTGCCCTGTTAGCACTTTCCCTTCTTCAGGATTAATTTTCAGTTCTAATACTTGAGTTTTAAGTTGATTTCGCGATTTCTTCCTTTTCCATCGTGAGTTTGTGTGCGCTGCGGGTGCTATGAGCATCCGATGTATTCTCAAATGTGTGCTTGCCATAGTTGCACTAGTGAACAACAGTCCGTAATTGAGCATCTGAGGTATTTCTGTACGCTCAATGCTAAATTGGTGTAAGAAAGCACAAATAGTAAAGCATCGATGTCATTTCGACCAAAGTCTTAGATTATCGCCTCAATACCTTTGTTAAAACCAATTCATGTCATAGTTCGTCTGAATTTTGACAAGGCACGTTCAACCTTCAAGCTTTTGGGCGGCACTTTTAAACATGTATCGTATATTTATTGTACCCACTGTATGTGTAAACAGGATTAGTATAATAGATCCAGTTTTTTTTTGCTTGCGCAAGTAAATTAGCTTGTGAGTGGCCCAGTTTTTTTCAATTTCAGGTATTTGGAAAGAATTTATGCGGCTGCAATGAAATTGGCAATTTTGAGACTTTTTTTGCAAGCGTCTGGCATGCTTCAGCTGCATTGATGTGCTACTTTCTACTTAGCTTTTAAGTTGGTAACTGTCAGGCTTCTTACTTTTTCAAATTCGTGGTGAGAAAACAAAAAAAACATGAACCAATAAAATTTCTACCGTTTCATGCTAAAATTGAGTGGATGAGTGACCGCATCGCCGCTCTTCCGTTGTCTGCTTTGTGTATGTGAGAGTTTAAGGATTTTTAATGGAAATTTGGTCTCCGATGTTTCGTCATCCCTTGTTTCGCTTCTCATTCCCCCTCCTCGTGCATAGATTCCCGATCCCTACAGTCCATACATAATTAATGGTCCCATCTCTTTCAGTGCTATGTAGTCTGGCCCCTAAAGCCTTGCGATCTCTACCACCGCTGCTTCGTACCTCAGTCCTTTCGTTCCTTAGCTACACTTTGTGAATGCAATTACTTGATGACTGCCAGTCAATGCACTCGACCTGTTTTCATCGAGTTTGTGAGTTCCTGCGTGTTTTGATGCTCGGTAAAGTTACGCCATAGAACGAATCTCATCTTTGCTTCGCTCAATCGAGGTCTAGAGGGCATTTCATTTTCAGAGCTCCTCCATATAGCGCCATGATCCTCAGGGCTGTAGCGCCCGTCTTGGGCAACACCCGCT
Organism: Orchestia grillus; assembly: GCA_014899125.1. Lineage (NCBI taxonomy): Eukaryota > Metazoa > Arthropoda > Malacostraca > Amphipoda > Talitridae > Orchestia > Orchestia grillus. The sequence goes on from VOMN01009457.1 coordinate 46,810, forward strand.
ACACTTCACGAACAGACTGCCCTTGCACTACTTCACTGAGCCTTCAGTTTGTGTATTTTAAGGTCCTGTACAGATGATTGTGTGTCGTTCACTCGACCTGTCCATTGTTGTGATACTTGCTGTCCTTCGTAAATTTCACTTCAATTTTACTGCTTGGACTTCGCATTCTCGTTGTTTTTTCTTCTATAGGGCTGGGGTCCGAGGCCTTGTTGGCTGGAACCGCCATGCGAGTCAAGTATTCTGTATTCTAAAGGGTTTTTCTGTGATAATCATGTGCTTTTTTTATTCTGAAAACTACTAAGCGCGTAAAATTGTGTTAAGAAATGTCGCTTGAGATTTCCGTGTAACCACTAAGTGCTTCCTTTGGAAAGGAAGCTTAAATCTCGCATCCCTCACGCGTCAGTTAGAATAAGGCGTTGAAAACCCAACGGTAAACCGTGTTGAAATTAATAAATGTACTTTTTAAAGATTTGTCCACGAGCCAGAGGCAGTCACCAAAAGAGCCAAAACATTTAACTGGCTTCAAAGCCCTGGTGCAGGGCTTTGATGATTGTAGCTTGTCAAGCTTTGCAATTCATGCGCAACTTAGTTGATCTTGCAAAGCTTCGTAAAACGTTCGTATTAGTCCCGACTCTTCGTATCGACCATTGGTGCTAGTGCTCAGCACTGCACGACCTGTGTCTAGAGATCGCGTGTCTTTGAGACCGACTGCCTGCTTCGTTTTCCTCTCTCATTGCTCCGTTCCCACTTTCTGTTTTTGCGTGGTGACCCAAGTATCTTGTTATTAGTTCTCGCATTGTGTGAGCGATAACAAACGAGAGAAATTATCATATATTCAAATATTTGCTGCGTGGGCCAAAACCCTTCAAACATCGCTTCGACGTTAAACTTAAAGATGTTATTTTATATCCTATAAAAATTAACTGAACTCCAACCTCAAGTACCTGAGACTGGTATTCTGCTGTCACCGCCTCTCTCCTGGGTAGCATTTGCAGGAACGTGTCCCGCAGTAGGCCGGTCTCTGATCAGCTTCAGAAGATGTTTAGCGTCCATTTCCCAGATGGATTCAATGAAAATAAATGAATTTTTTCAATCGGCTGGGTCTAATTTTCTCCTAAGTAAGGTAATCCAGCTATCGAGTGAACTCTTGTCTATCCTATGCTATGGGGGACAAACGTCCCCAGAGGAGCACTGTTAAGTTACCTCAGCTCTAACTTGGCCTTTGGGACTTCTATCTCTCGAGCCCATTTTGACTATTTCAATTTTCATACCTTCTTCACTGATTATTTTTGATTTTTCTCTGTCTCTTTTTTCTTAATTTGTTGTTTCAATGCGCTGGGAATCCTGTGTGGGAACACACCTGTGCGTAGATTCCACATTTGCGTAAGTGCAGACTAAATGGTTCCTTTTTTTTCTCTCTTTGCACCTCAGGGGGCATAGGATAGGCCATAGGCAATAGAGGTAGGTTAGTTAGGTTTGTCTATCCTATGCTATGGGGACTAGCGCCCCCAGGGGAGCACCGCTAGGCTACCTCAGCTTTAGATAGGCCTTCGGGACTTCTATCTTTCGTGCCCACTTTACTTCTTTCCGTTTTCATTTCTTCTTCGCTATTTCTTATTTGTCTTTTCTTCCTCTTCCTTCTCAACTTGCTGTTTCTATGCGCAGGGGATCTTGTGTGGGAACACACCCTGTGCATAGATTCCCCGTTCTCCTAAGTCCATACTAAATGGTCCCTACTCTTTCGGTGCGACATAGTCTTGAGTTGCTGAAGCGCTGCTTTCACTACTACTACTCATACTCATTCTCTCTCTTTGGATCATATTTCATGTGGGTAGGGAGCTTTAAACTAACTTATAATCGAATCTAATCCAACTATACGGAAGAATAAATTTATGGTGATGTAGATCACTGTAATAAAATTCTGTTTTACGTTGCGGTCTACCACATTGGCCCTCCGTTCAAACTACAATGCTCTGTAGAAATAAATGTGAATTTTGACGATTTAATCTGAAATTGTGCTATTACACAATGCATCATAAACAGTCGGGTACATAAACAAATTTGTACTGGTCACAATAACTCACAATGCGAGTGTAACCATTTTTTGAAATTCTAAGCATAGTCTCTATTGCGCAATGTTAGTGTAGATCAAGTCGTGAACACGTAAAATTTTGTACTGCGCACCATTACTCGAGCAACAATTGTTATCGGAATTAAATTGTCTTTATGTGCCTGACTGGTTGCGTGATCTACGTTTACCGTGTGTGACCAGAACTAATACGCAATTATAAATCACCATGTGTGACTAGAAGTAATACATATTTCTTATCAGCACGCTAGCAGAGTAAAAGCTAGAAATGAGTTAACCATTAGAATGTGGCAAAACTTTCTAGGTTGATTACTGTGGTATTTTTCACCATAAAACTCGACGATCTGTGCGTAGCTCTCTCGGCAACCCAATTAGACTTCTGATAAAACGAACTGATTGTGGAGGGCTTATCTGATGCCCTACATGCTTCCGTCCTGGTGCGTGCGTGCCGTGAATGGGGTTGTTGATATTGAGGACGTTTTGGTACCCACGGCGGGGGCTGGCTCTTGATGTGTTCAATGTACTTAAGACTATACATGTGCTCATATTAGTAGCAGGTGACTAATTTTTTATACTATACGAGGAGTTTAACACGTTGATTCCGATTCTCCACACATGTAAAATTACACGCCGACAAATATCTCTACTGTGAATTTAAAAATTGATTTTGGTTTCACAAATTTGGTTACTCAATTAATTTTCT
>VOMN01009458.1:1669-19271 GCA_014899125.1 Orchestia grillus
TTTTTCTACTACTGCTTCTTCATCTCCTTTTTCTACTACTGCTTCTTCATCTCCTTTTTCTACTACTGCTTCTTCATCTCCTGTTTCTACTACTGCTTCTTCATCTCCTGTTTCTACTACTGCTTCTTCATCTCCTGTTTCTTCTGCTTCTTCTTATTTCTCTTCTCCTGCTTCTTCTCATGTTTCTTCTGTTTCATAGTTCTTCACTATGAACTTCTTGCCTATCCCTTAAGAAACTCCAGTTCCATTTGGCCCGTGCACTTTTCCTCTAATGGTTAAAACCAGGATGTAATTAGCGTATATGATTGTCCTCGTACTCAGTAAGTTTTTCAAGAAAGGAACCCATAAATAACAAGGGATAACCATCATTGAATTCCAAGCCTTTTTGTCTCCGATGAGCACACAACCTCCCTCCCTTCCTTTCTTTCATTGGGCACAAAGATGTGTCCCAAGTTGCTAAAATTACATGGGTTCAGTTGCTAAAGTTACATGGGTTCAGTTGCTAAAGTTACGTGGGTTCAGTCGCTAAAACTACGTGGGTTCAGTTGCTAAAACTACGTGGGTTCAGTTGCTAAAACTACGTGGGTTCAGTTGCTATAATTACATAGGTTCAGTTGCTAAAATTACATGGGTTCAGTTGTTAAAATTACTTGGGTTCAGTTGCAAAAATTACACCCTGGACTTGAAACGAATTCAAGCAAAGGCTTAAAATTTCGCAATCATTTCCTTCCATGCGAATATTCCCGCTAAGTATTATTTTAAAATCCGGGCATTTCATATCCAAAAGCCATGCTTTTGTCGCTCAGTTACAGGTAGTTATATTTTCTTTAATTTTTTCTTTGTGTTGGACTTGAAGAAGCTGCAGACTATGAAAGGTGCAACATTATCTATCGTATGCCATAGGGACTGATGCCTTGCGGAGAAGGAAGGGCTCTGTAGTAGTACCTGAGCTGTAGATAGGTCATCGGGACTTTCATCTTTCGTGCCCACTTTGCTTGTTTGAAGTTTCCCATCTTCCTTTCTATCGGTTTTTAGTTTTTTCTCCATACTGACTCATAACTTGTTGTTTCTTTGTGCAGAGGATCCTGTGCGGGAACACACCTTGTGCATTGATGACCCAATCTCCATGGTGCATACTAAATGGTTCCTTTTCTTCTCTCCCTTTAAATTCCATTCCATGGAGTAGGAAACATTAAACTGACTAGCTGTAATCTAACCTGAAGGGAGCGTCAGAAAAGATCGAGGTTGTAGACGTGAGTGCGTGGGAGACGAGGTATCGTGGGCGACAGAACTGAAAAGTAATTCAATCTTAGAATTAATTTGCCCTTCCCTTGGAGCCGTTTTGCTCTCATATTGAAGAAGAAATTTATTATACGTCGTTTTTTATCGGTGTTATTTTTGTTTTTCAAATATTAGTGGATTGCGTGGAACTTGTTTGTTCGCGCAACGTGTTTTTAATTTACAGAACAATTAGTGTTTTTAATAAAACTTGACTTCATTTCTTGATGTTGAAACAGACAATTTAGGTCTGAATTCCTTCAAAGCTTCGAGTTTCACAAAACTGCCAACAATGGCAGAGAATAAGATTTACATGGAGATGAACGATCGCAGTCGAACTCGTGTACCTTGCACAAAAAATATTTACTCTGAAGCGTACAGAAGCCCCGCCCCTCCCCAACGTAATGGAAATTTAGACCGATTCGGCTACGTCAACATTACGGGTGTCCATGAAAGTTTCCATGAAAATCCCATGGCTGGAAGGAATGTTTCATCCCGACCTGAAGGCTTCTTTCGACTTCAGAGTGAATCCAGGCCTCTTCCATCGACTCCAAATCGGAATCCGCTTTTGGCATCGAACAGTAACTCTAGCGGTGACCTTTTGTCTCGCCAGCGTCCCAACTCGAGCATTTGTACTTTGTCGCCTAAAAATGAGTACAGAAACAGGCGACCTCATTCTCTGGACATCGATAAAATGATGCCAAGTCCATCTGGGCATTTTCGAAACAAAGCCATTAGAAGTTCTAGTCCAAAAATTCCACGACGTTTTACGCGAGCGCCACCGTCTTCTCTAAACATCTCGTCTAATAATCGGCTTAATAACGAGACTGTTGACTCACAACCTGCTTCCAGACATAAAAGCTCGGATGGCTTGAACCGAAGCTCACATCCAAATCAAAACGCCTCACTCGCTGGCTCTGAATTTCGGACCACACCTTCTGAAGAGCTGTGCGTCTCTAAAGTCGGTCAAGTATCTATAGCAGCAAAATTAGAAGCTTGTAAGCGTACGAAATTCATTCTAGAAATTCTTGTGTACTCCATGAGTACCATTATTATAGGGCTTCTTATGGTAATTTTCTTCCTTGTATATTTCAGGACGCACTGAGGACATGAATATCAAAGTTTATTAATTTCTTTTAAATTCTTGAGTAACTTATGAACTCATCAGCCAAGTTATGCATGAGATTTTTAGTGCTACTTGGCCCATTTGCGATCAAAGATCAAAATTTCCGTCCAACGATGTTGTGCTAAATTAAAGTTGTGATGATATTTAGGAAGTTATTTCACATAACTATTCAGGTATCTATTGACGAATGAGGTGCACTCGTGACGCATTTTTAGAACTGTGTACTCAATAAATCTCATGTTGTTGCGAGTTGTGTTAATTTATATATGTCAGATACCTCGAATTGACCTCCGTTTTAGTATTTAGTTATCAAGCACAGATTTTTTGGACAATTAACGTCAATGGTTTAATTGAAGTAGTTATTTGAGTATCCCGGAGATCATCTTCGGCATCCATGTATTGGTCTTAAGTCATTCATTATTTGATGAAATATTATTTTATTTTCCTTCAGGCTACACTCTCTCAAAAATTGAAAAGGTAACCAACAGCATTGACCCTGGGGAGCGATCGTTTGACTAAAATACCTACTTCAAATTTGACTGAAGTCGGACAAATTTTATCCAAATTCGACAATGCGTTCTTTGAAAACGCCTAAATCCGGTGGATTTGCATGTCAGTTTCCGCGTTTTGTAAACATATATTTTCTACCCAGCAGACCTTCACTGCTTGTGAATCTGTTATCAAAAACAACGTAAAACAACTAATGCCCATTTTTCTCCGTCTAATAGGATAGTTAAAGGGTAGAAAGAAATAGACCTGTTCAATTTATAGCATTAGTGTGCCAAACTCGATATACCTATATATTCGTTTTTTTACGTTCACATTGCAATCGGCAGGATTGAATTAAGTTGCAATCTTTACTTCAATTCTTGTAACCAATTTTCTAGATTTTTCATTCACGCTCCGAGAAAGTTCAGCAATGCGAGCTATGTTTGGAGTCAAAATTTGTTCTTTTTCAAGTACTTTTAACGGTACTTTTCAAGTACTTTTTCTATGAATTGGATCTACGGTTGTTGAACCAATTCTTATCATGGGGATGCGCTGAATAAACTGTCCAAAAGCTTATCTTGAAGACTTAACGACCCTCATGGGAGAGGTAGGATTCAAGGGCTGCTCTCGAAAGTTTAATAGCACCAAAAGTTCCCCTTGCGAACTCGAAATGACCATGAAACTAAAAATACCATTTTTGTTGAAGCTATGTCTAGCTCGTATAATATCTTTCACTTATATACTTCATATTTTCATTTTCACCTTCATGTGCTTTTCACTCGTTCGTGTTTCGAACTAAGTATGAAGGCCCATAAGTGAACAAATGTTAACATCCATTTTATTCTGCCAAATTTTCGGTCAAAATCGATAGGTCACGAGCTCGTTTCTTTCTCAATGAACAAATACTGTCCAGAGGTCTCGTTAATTTATTTCACGTCCGTGTGCAAATTCTTGAAGAAAAATATCGTCCATCAGTTAAGATTATCGGGAACTTGTAGAAGAATAGTTACTACAAATTGTTCGTCCGAGAATAGTCGTGTTCGTGCAGATTGGAGCAAGTGCCGAAGTGGCTCAAAAATGTATGAAACTTGCATCGTATTTGCAGTTTTTCATTCACACGTTTTAAATTTAGACTCATTTTTGCAGATGTTTGTTTTCGGTTAGGAAAATTGCATGGCTTCAAGTAAGTGATTCCTTGTAAGTCGGCGCTGAGTGATTTAGGAAGACCTGTCTTCTGCCTCATTGAATATGCAAGTGAATTCAACTTGCGTTTGAAATAATTCGCGGTCTTGAGTTCATTACGATGACGCAAATGATTGAACGTTCTTTTTTTATTTCGAAACAAACACAAGGAAAAAATTCAACTCGATTTCATTGCAGATAAATTGAGCAAGGATTCCAGGTTCCAAAAAGCTTACGACTTCTGGAATCACAAATTAAGTCGTTAGGTCTTGGAAATGGGATTTATTAAACTCTCTTTTTAAAGTCTAAGTAACTACCTCACACTAAAATTCACAAACTTGATTAGCGGTAAGGATTATTTCTGAGTAAATCGATGGAATTCATGTATTGAAATTAGGGTGTAAGTAGGCTTATGGAGACGGAGAAAACTCGAGTAGCCCGAGGCAAAGATCCTGATTTACACAGCCGAAGCCACCAATTACTGCAGAGCAAGAGTTCTGTAGAACAATGTTCTGCAGGATATATCTGCTTCGCTCGATGTTCAATGTCTTCATTAAGGTCTGGGCCCATTGGTAAAGTTCGTTTTTAATGGGCCTCTCAATCTGAACATATTATGCAACGGATTTTAAGGCGAACGGCCAAGCCGCAAACAGCTGCCTTGCGCTGGACCATCTCATATCGAATGTTTCTAACTACGTTTGTTCCATTGACCCTAGTAAAATATGCATTCAAGTACGGATTTTCCACGTCGTTTCACCTCTAGACTGAAGTACCATTCTGCTTCAAATGCCCTTCAGTATAATTTTTAAATGCCAACTATTTGGTATTGTTTTGTTTCCGTGTTAAACCTTATTATAACTTGTTTTTTTTTTTGACAAATCATATTCATATGTTGATATCCCACGGTGCTCAATATTTGGGTCGATAGCGTTTAGCTACCATGAAACTACCTTTAGCATCGATTTTACAAAGCAGAGATTAGCATTAGGTCTGTAAAACCTTCACTGCGTGTAATGGAAATGAAACGAAAAATCACGAAAGGAAAAGAAAGATGCATTTTCGAAAGTGAGAACTCGGAGGCCCTTTTGCTTCGAAGTTAAACCCTACTCGAAAGGCATAGGACAAGCACTCAGGCTAGGTTAGTTAGGTTAGGTTTGTCTTTCGGATATTGTGGGGAATGGCGACCCCCAGGTGCTCTGTTAGGTGACCTCAGCTGTAGATAGGTCTTCATGACTTCTTTCCTTCATCCAATTTTCACACTTTATTGCTATATTTTTCTTTCATTTTCTTCCTATTCATTCGTAATTTGTTGTTTCTGTGGGTAGGGGATCCTGTGTGGGAACACACTTTACGCATAGATTCCCCGCCTTTTACAGTCTATATTTAATGATACCTTTTCTTTTTGCGTGAGATAGTCCTAGTCCCTGACGCGCAGCTATGTATGCTTCTACTCTAAAATTCAACATTTTCAGAAAAATAAGTGGGCCAGCGCCAAGGTAAGATCTGTGATCGTGATGAAACATTTGAAAAGGCTTAACAAAAATGAAGTGCTCAAAAGAACTAGCTCACATGATTCGCTGATGACTTTATTTAGATCGTAATTTTGTCTTAGTGTATTTGATTTTCTTTTACTCCTGTAAGAAAATTATTTCAGCTTTTCGAGCAACCACATTTTCTTAGACTTTTTTGCACGACGTTTGTGCTTAAAGCGTTGCATTGGAAGTTAAAAATAATAATGAAAGCAAATTCAAATAACTTAAGCTGGGCTTAAAAATTACATGCAAAGCTGCTAGAACTACCTTATTTCAAATATTAAAAAAACGTACAATGGTTGCTATAAAAATCAATATTTGACACACAGACCAATTTGATTTCGTAGAATCAAATCATCAGGAAACGCCATGTGAACAAATACAGAAACACGTAACGTGATTCTATACAGATTGAAGTGATAAAAAACAGATTTTAAAAATAAAAAAGCCAAGACTAAGACAGAGTTAAAAAGTTCCTGCACAGTCCGCCTGCGGGTTATAAAAAGTTGTGTAGATTTTGGCCAGATGATTCAAGCAAGATGTAAGGGGACTGAGGTACGGTCTGAATTTAAAATCGTTTTTTGTATATAAACCAGGATTCCAGAATTCTGATATAGCGTTGCTTGTTTAGTCTATTATTGCGAAGTAATCTAATTTAAAGGCTGGTAGAGATTTTCGGGGTGAGTTCAAGGGTTCGAATGAGAAGGTTTTTGTAACTGTTAGTTCTATGACTGATATCCAAGTGTTGTGAGAAGCCGATCCTTGCTCGTTGAGACGTTGTCCCTATGTTAGAGCCATCGCAGGCTCCGCACTTGAACTGAGATGTATGGTGTTTAGGAACTCTTTCAATAAACTTCAAAATTTGGTTTGTTTCGCTGAGATAAAGTATTTACTCTGCCGAGGCATATCCGAAAATGCTTAGTTACAAAGTAACGGAGACTTAAAAGTTAGAACATATTTGTAGAAAATAAGCAATCAAAGTCAGAACAAGTTCATTAAAATGAACGAACAATACAGAGTCTGAAGGTAGGTTTGGTATTCAGAGCAGATGCATAAAATTCTGTCCGTCTGCTGTGATGCATGCGGGAAAGCGCCGGCGCAATGATTGCCGAACTCGTGCGAAAACACAAGGAATTTGAGTAATCCTTGCAGAGACGTCAATAATTCTGCCGATGAGAAAATCTTCGGAAGGAACTGGTGTTTCGTACACCAAACTCTTCAGGTGTCCCTAACAGTAAAAATCTAGAGGCGTCACGTCAGGAGACCTTGAGTGCCAGGAGACGGGTCCACCACGACCAATCCAGCGGTTTGAATGCTGATTGTCCAAAAACTGCTCAACAATCCTACCGACACGCTCTAACTATCGAGTTTCCATAACTTTTTACCAAACAATTTTCCGACATGTCTCGATAGAGTAAAATGTGTTATTTCACTAAAACGAACTTGACAAACTTCATGTTAAACTTTCTTCAAATAATTCTAAAATACGTTGTATTATGTTAGAGTCCTCGTATGACGTCAAAAAATTTTCATACTCGAAAAATTTCAAACTTTAAAACTATTGTTAAGGCTGAATTTGAAATCAAATTAGGGTAGTAAGTGAAAACAAGTTTTTGAGTAATAGCACGAGTATGGGGAGTCCCGAAAACTCTTACGACTTAGTGTTTGAACCCGTGGTATTTATTTTATACGGTTCGAATGAATAAGGTGTGATATATCCTAAAACTAAACAAAGGAATATGCTAATCTTACTCGTTATGAACAATGAAAACAAATTGTACGAGACGTAGGAAATACTTAAAGAACGATTAAACTGCGAGGACACATTATCCGGCCGGCCTGTATAAATATACACGCAACATTTTAAAATAGCCGATTCAACAGAAGCACAAATCTTTAGCACCAACATCATCAACATCATTGGGCCCAAAAAACGTCACGCACGTCCGAACGTAGCGGCTCTGATTGGCTGCGACGGCCGGCCAATCACTGGCTATAAAATACGCTGACATGAGCAGCATCACTTTCCTGAACGCCATTCAAAGGCCATGGACTCCGAATATGACTTCGAATTAATTGTCTATTTGTGAGGTTAACAGCCGTGAGACCAGCTCGTGCGGCGCACTGAAAGACGTCGGGTAAATGATCCTTCCTGCAAGGAAACACTTTTTCTGTGGAGTTTAAATCGTATCCTGGTATTTTCAATTGCAATGAAGAGCATGGTCTCTAGTAGCAAAATAATGTATTTTCATCATTCGTCCCCTTTTGATGGGGCGTATGACAGGCAGTAGGATTATGTTTGTGTATCGTTTGCTATGGGAACTGGCGTTCCTAGGAGGCACTGTTAGGTTGCCTCATCTATAAATAGGCCTTCAGGACTTTTTTTTTTGAGCCAACTTTGTTATTTTAATTTTTCACGCAGTCTTTATTTCTTCTTCGTCTCTTTTATCTCCTGATTTTTAACTTGATGTTTCTTTTTCGCAGGGGATCCTTGGTGAGAACACATTTATTACATAGATTCCCCTTTCTCTAGGGTCCATATTATATGCATCCTTTTCTTTGTTCTCTTTGGATCCGATTTCTTGCACCTGGGTAATTTTTAGCTAATTAGGAATCTAATCTTATGATTCTTCCTCGTAAGGCTCAAGTTTCTAAACGTATTTTATGGCAGATAAATGAGATTATAATACCCTCGGGTGAAATAATGAGTCACCCGAATGAATTATCATTTTCACGCTGCGTAAAACTTGTTAAGGTCTTATTGACCATAAAATCCTTCTTGACCTTCCTCATTTAAAATGATTCCATTAGGTGATTATGTGTTGCGATAATACGTAAAATACGAACAAATATCATGTTTTATTCGTCAATAAAGCTAGAGGCACCTTGAGAACAACCGGTGATGCGAGCTCCTGTCGAACAATGTAATTAAAGAATAACGAATTAGAAGAGGCTTGAGAGAATGTTTTCTACACGGATATACGGCGTCGGGTTCTATAAGTACTATGAATGTCGGTAGCAAATTGATTTCGGTAAATCACGGGAATTTTGGATGAATACGAATCAATTTCGATGAATAAGGAGAAACATTGATGATTACAAATCAATTTCGATCAATAAGGGGCAAAAGTCATTGATAAGTAAGGCAGAACTTTGGTAAATTCAACTCAAAAAATTCTGGCAAATATCGATAAAAAAAACAGTTTCAAGTAAATTAGGAGTTCAATTAATAACGATAACCGATCTTGTAAAGAATCTTATGGAGATTCTGTAGTTGATCAAAATTTATTTAATACCAAAATAGATGGGGATCTCCTTAATGGGATTCCTGAATGGAATGGCCTTTGCCTAGTGTAATTTTTCAATGGATTAGTATCTGCTTAATATGATTTTCAAATGGGTTGTGATCTGCGTAAATTAATTTTCAATGGATTGGGACAGCTTAGTGGGATTTTTGAATAGAATGAGATTGGATAATATAATTTTGGGTTGATTGAGGTCTGCTTATTATGATGCTAAAACAGGGAAATTTAAAATATTGGTTGAATTTTGGTGTTGCTTATTTTCATAACGTGATAATCATCGTAAAGCGAGTTGTGCACTGAACGGTAACGAACACATTTTAAAGCTGTATATGTACACGCATAACCCTGACCTTCAGTCTGGCTCAAAACACATAAAACAGAAGTACAAATTTGATACAGACCAATTTACTCCTTGTAAACAAATTTAAAGAACTATTATTACTCAGCTGAAGATTTACTCGAACGCACGCATTGCTTCCTCGTAATCTTCATATATACATCTGAGGTGTATCGCGTCTTTCCGTGACCCGTACTTTTAAGAGTTGCTTTACTAGTGACCTTATGGGAGTGTGATTGCAGCGATATTGGTGACGTTTATTGTGAGCATTTCTGTGATTGTGGTGATATTAGTAGCTCAGATGAGAGGGTTTCTGTGATTGTTGTGATATTGGTAGCTTTAATGTGAATGTTATTGTGCTTATGATTTTGGTACCTTTAATGTGACTGCTCCTGCAATTGTTGTGAGATTGATAGCTATAATCTGAGTGTTATTTTGTTTGTTGTGATATTGGTAGCTTTAATGTGAATGTTACCCGAATTTTTTTGGTATTGGTAACTTTAATCTGGGTGTTTTTGTGTTTATGATACTAGCAGCTTTAATGTGAGCGTTCCAGTGATTGTTGTGATATTCGTAGCTTCAATGTAAGTGTTACTGTATTTGTTATGATATTGCTAGCTGTAATGTGAACGTTACTGTGATTGTTGTGATTTTGGTCGCATAACCCATAACTGCCTGAGGTAGCTCTCAATTCTTACATTAGTTTATGTTTAACGTTACTTTACATCACTTTAACGTAATTAATTTTATTTTTAAACATTCGTTAACAACCGCGATGTTTAAAGAACCTGCCACAGTTTACTCAGTCTAAATTCAATAGATTTGAGATTGTTCATTGGACTTCTGTTGCACTGATCATCGAGCTAGAAAATGTTTTCAACTGTGAGACGACAATTTCCTCCAACTTTTGATTATAGAATTAGATGATCTTATTTATAAGGAAAAATTATAGTAATTGATCGTAGTGGTCTTGTACAGTGAAACATTACTAAAGCATCTATTAATAAAAGGAGGTGAAATATTAGTAAGGATGATATTACCTTACTAGTTTTAGGTATGTTTGCATCTCTTCTCGTCTGTTTGAGAAGTTTGCTAATTTATGTCAATTAGCTCTTCCAAATCGCTTGAAGAGCTATTACTACTAAGTTAATTAAAGTTTTAGTTAGCAATTAATAATTAGCTTAGGAGAGTTAATAATATTTTTTAGCGATTTCAATATTAAAATGCTGCAGGACAATGAACAATTACATCTCATCAATTTTATTATTAGTAATTTCCTGGTCGATTACTAGTACTATTAAATTCAACAACTTTTTTATGCTACATAACTGTTACATGAACCACTGCAGTTATTTTCCAAGTGTTTTCTGGGATCATTTTATAGGTGATTTAACTAGATGATATTCTAACGAAGCTCGTAATTTTCTGCCATTAAAAGCTAACGACTTTTTCTTTACACGTGTACGCACACTCTCACACACAACTGCGCTAGCCCTAGAGTCGGTCGTGCTTAGGAACTCAGCATTTCTGAATACTGGCTAACGCCATCGATCATTTCATGCAGAGTTAGTCACAGTTTAATTTAGACAAGCCATGCCATGTGTGACCAAGTCTTCCCCACACGTCTGGTGAGGGCCGCGCTGAGGAGGGAGGTTCCCACACCGCGGCACTCCACCCTGTAACGGGTGAAGCCCACGGGGAACCTGGTGCAGATATCAAGACCTTCTGTCTCAATTTAGGGGCTCAGTATGGATATTTCTGGAGATAAAATCTTTGTAGGGCTTGGTTTTCTGCAGCTCAAGCTTTAAGGCGAAAGTGTCACGAAAAGTGAAAATAAATGAAAATTAAAGCATTTTTCTCAAGAAATGAGCAATATTCAGTGAATAGTTTCTAGAGAGAATAAGTGACATTAAAATTAGCGCACAGGATATGCCTGATACGCTGCTAATGTTGATTGTTGACGGTTGCCTGTTTCGAGCTCTTTTTATCTACTATCGTCTGAAAAGTCGATTTTTCCTCATGAGTGTTCGAGAGACAAGGAAGTTCACCATTAAACAGGGACATGAAATTCCCGCTCTTTTGAGTTAGGAAAATCAATCGTTAATTTATTGGGGCGAGAACCTGTTGGCCTTAACTCTATCATTTCATTAAGTCGTATAAAAAGTTTTCCTTACTAAAAACGCGTTACTACGGTGGAATGAATTGAGCATAATAAAGTTTTTTATTTAATGTAAATTGTTTATGTTGGTCCGAAAACCACATTTGTACAAAGTGCTTGAATAATTTTAGTTCTTCGTTCATCATAATTATTTTTGCATTGAATTTTAATCTTAAACAAATTGTTGCACAGGATATCCACCTTCCGATTCGTGGGTTGAACTTCGAGCTTGAGGGACAAAAATTTGAGATACCCCCGTCACTTGTACTGTGTACTGTATTGTTATAGCATGCCGTTCATATAAAGCCAGGCACTAGTCAGAAGCACTTGTCTACCCAAAACATTCCTTCATTAGATATATTCCAAATAAGTCCAAGCGCTTGTCAGAGCGCCTTGTCTTGTCAAGACGTGTGAGGCCTGGCACGTAACCTTGTCCAGTCACAGCGCTCTTTCATTACATGCATCCCAAATGAGTCCAGGCACTCGTCAGAGCGCCTTGTCCGGCCAAGACAGAGCGGACGAGGCACTCGTCAGAGCGCCTTGTGCTGCCAAGACAGAGCGGACGAGGTACTCGTCAGAGCGCCTTGTCCGGCCAAGACAGAGCGGACACTTAAGTTGCTGGGTTCAACTGGCCGTGGTAAAAGACTGCGCGTGGGGATGCTTGGCTGCTGAAGCGCTGTGTGCTCAGGGACCAGAAAAGCAGGGATTGTTGTTTAAGATCCGCCACAATTACGAGGAGTTTGGGGTAACTCTTCACATGGACGTCATGGGAGGAGAGGTGTTCTTCTAATTGTCCACAGGTACGAGCTGCAGCAATGGGTGGGGCTCATGCTGACATGCTTCGCTAATGTCAGCCAGCGGAAGCTTGATGGTCAGCTTTTGGTTATCCTTCAAGAAGCAGAACGTCGGACCAAGCAACAAACCATTGGCAAATTGTAATGAGGATAGTACGTTCTGCTTTTTCAACTTGTTTGAGCTTAATGGTTTCTTATGTTACAAGAGTACAAGTACGTCGAGCCAAGAGACTTTAACAGGCACGTAAATATTTGATTGCACCAAATTTGGAAACTTTCATTTTCTCAGACGTAAAAGCAGTGAAAAAGCTCACATTTTTCTACTTCAATCTGGAAAGTAAAAAATATTGCATTAACTTTCATCTAAAGGGATCATGAGAAATTTTTACTTGAAATTTTAGTCGAATTTCTGGTACTTTTTTAATGAATTAGGCCTTCATAACTAATACAATATGTTAACGTGACATGCCTTCAAATTCCAATTAACTGTTGTAATCTTTTAATTTGCAGTTCCTAACAAATTTAACGGCACGATGAGACTTTTTTCGATAAATTAATTATCGTTCGAATTTGCTGACAGTTATCCTACTTGCTACCTGTTGTCACGTATCACTATTTTTTAACAGGACTTCAACCTTCATCATCACGAAGCGGAACTCTTAACTATGTATTTTTTTAATTTAGATAAATCATTGACTTGTATGTTTTGCGAATTATGAACATCCACATCTGTAATTACTGTCAAACTTTACGTACCACACAACAACTTACCAAGTTGCGTGATATTCAAATTGAAAAAATTCAATAGTGAATTAAAACTGCTTGACTTTGTAGCTTGATCTACGGGGTTGCTAGGAGCAGAAAGTGCGAAGAATATCCCTTCCATAATTTCAATGATTTCTATTCTGAAATTCATGCTATAGACGAGTTGAATGAAAGGAACGATCCCAGGTAAAATTTCATGACTGCTTTAGAACGATTAGATTGCCTTTCAAAAACGTGACTTTAAGGAGAATTCGCTTCGCTCGAAGAGTTTCTGTTAATCACGACCGTGCGTAAAGCAACATTACACCTCTATAGGCACGAGTTGTTGAATCGGACAGCTTAAATGTAATACATCAAAAATAGGCTTTTGCAAAAAATCCTTTCAATACTGAAAATTTCCAATTTATCCTTCAACCTTTAGGAAAATTTCGCTTGAATGATTTAAAACAAGTTCGCAATGTGAAACTTCGAGAGAAAAAATTCCGTTCAGTGATCATTTTCCGTGAAAATGAAATGGTGAAATGAACGTTATATGAGTGCATGTACCGAATAAAAAATTCATTTCGATGAATCCTAATCCCGAAGGTAAGAAATGATTTTTTAAATGAACGAAATAGAAAGGAGCAGCTGCTCACGTCTTATGCACCTGTTTGCATAATGCGTTGATGAAGCAAACATTTGGAAACAAAGTGCTAGACAAGTTAATTTCTATCGTCGCACTAGGGGAACATGATTTAACCGCCCTGATCTGATTTCGAGAAATATGTTATGAAGTGATTGTCAAAAATCACGTGAACACGATTTCCTGATCTAAATTTCCGAGTAAGATAAAAACTTAGTTGGTAACTGGTAACATAGTTTGAAGTACTCCAAATTTATAACGTATTCTATAAATGATTTTTTTCGTACTTCCTAGAACTACCCTTGGCTTACCGTCTCTCTCTTTTGGCTTACAGGCTGCCGGGCTGTTTTTAATCGTGTATATATGTGATAAAACAGTGAATGTGATTAGTGGAAAAGTGTTCCTTGATCGAGCTTGACTTAAGTAATCGAAACTTCCAAAAAAGCTCAAAATATAAAATCAACATACGTGAAAATGAACGTAAACTTCATTATATTAACATACCTCAAAGCATCATCAAATGCAGTCGAAGGAAACCATAATCGAATAATTGCCCATTAAAATCCGCTCAGAACGAGGCATAGACGCCGTGGATCGGTATTCGAGCAGCGTTGAAGTTTCCTTAAATGCTACGGGGAGCGAAGGCGCTTTAGACCTAGAATTTGGGGTCGATGTAGCATAGTTTTATTTTAATATCCCTGCTAGTTCGTCTTGGTATTCTATAGAAACAGCCCTGCCTGTCTTGAGGCCCAAGTCTACTGCCGGGATATCTTGACTGAAAGGGGATATCTTGACACGAGTGGATAGCTTGACTGCAAGGGATATCTTGACAGCTGGAAACATATTATTGCGAGTGGAGATCTTGACTGCATGGGATATCTTTACTGCAAGGGATATCTGCCTGCATGTAGACTGCAGGGACTTGAAGACTACGAGCGCAATCTCTCCAGCGCGTCACAAGGGCGTAGCTCACGTGATGGCCGTCATTAAGGCAACGGTCACCAGCAACACAACCTCTCATGTGACCGATGCTAGCGGTCTTGAAGTGCATCTCCCGCCACAAGGAGGAGGTGGGGGTCTTCGTCCTGTCTTCCACTGAATCCAGGACACCTTGACTCCAAACGAATACTCTGCAAACTCAAGATGCGGATAAGTCGAAGCTTATCAGCAACATGAGTTTATCCATTCTCTTATCCATTGAATCCAAAACACTTGAATACGTATAGAGCTCTGCTAAATTTCAGCCCTGCAAACCACTGTCCTTATACAACTAAATGATCTATCAAATATATTCCTCTAGTTTCATTTTGTTCATTAATACTACTTAAAACTAAGTCCTCGAACGTTGTGCTTACTGATGATGTAACTAAAGTGGATCATTGAGTAGAATTTTAAATTATTCACTACCGATTCGCCGCAAAAAGTGTAGCTTGTGGGTGTTGATTCAGTTTATAAGCTAGTAGATCTGATAAAAAATCCATTTTATTTCTCTTTCTTTGCTTGGTTTCAGAAAAATGGGCTTCATGCAAATGTGTGGACTGCCCCAGAGTTAGTGTCTGTTGTTCGGTCACCCAAAATTTATATGTTTCTATTGGCACTCACACTAAGTCAATTTGGTGGACTAGTGGCTACAGAAATCTTAAGCGTACAAGCTGTATTTGGAAGACTAGTATCATCATCAAGGAAACCCTGTGCCCTTTGTGTATTAGTAACGAGGAAATCGCTTATTGCTGGCCATGTCTGAAGTAAATGGTAACGGACTCTGCCTAAACTAGAATAACTCAAGATCTGTTGATGCCGTTCTACAACTGAAATGATATAATACTCCCTCATTTCGTGTCCATGAAATACAAGTCAACTTACAAACGCATCTGATGCAATTTTTTTTTTTAATTCGGAATAAAACTATATATTAGCAAATTATGTGCTTGTATGACTCAGATGGATTGTAGGGAAGTAAAAACTACGAATTAAAAATGTTATGGGCTGAAACTATCCACTCAGCAAATACCCATATACAAGAGTTAACTATCATTGTATCAAGCGGTAGATTTAGTTTTCAAAATGCATTACGGCTGCTTTACAACTGAAGAGAAAAAGATTCAACGATTCCCCACTAAATTTCACTGGAAAAATGAATGCAACGAGTATAGCGGAACATCGTAAATGTAAATTTATACAGTGCGAGGATTCATGATTTTACCCTACTGGAAATATAGTAAGATCGTCACAAATCAAATCATCTTTTCAGAGCATTATCGAGTGCCACAATTAGTATTGAATGCCGCTATTCCAAGTCGCATGAACAAGTTATCAGAAAAATACGGTTAATTCATACAAAACTTCCAACATATCCAATACCCTGTTTTACTAAACTAGCATAGAAATTTCATTAGTTACTCATAATATAACCGGTGAAAATGCTACACAATATTTTTTCTTTTGCCTTCAATGGAATCCTGCTTCCTGTTCCGTCACCACTGAAGAGCAGCACAAATATACAATTCCGCTACTCGGGATCCGTGGGAAGTGTTTGTTTCAAGATTTGAAACCTGTGAAACACTTCCGTAACTGCAAGTTCGTGAAATCGTAACGTTAGTTTAAGTCTTTGAAACCTCACGCTTAGTTCAGATTCATACAACTGATCCTACATCTTAAATTCGAGAAAATGATCCGAGATTTGAAATTTATATAACCGATAGGATGTTTTAAATCCATACAGCTGATCCGATATATTAAATCCTTGAATCTGATTCGAAATTTTAAAGCCGAGAAACTGATCGTATATTTTAAACCTGTCATATTGATTCCAGATTTTATAACCGGAAAACTGGTCGGAGATTTTTAAAGTCGAGAAACTGATCCAATATTTCATAAATGCCGCTTCATAGACGCAATTTCAGGGCAGCGTCATCATGCAGGGTAGAAAACCTTATGAATATCTTTCTCATTCACAAGTACTCATATTCTTGAGAATAGCATAGACAGGGCACCGCTATCCCACCACCACAACTTTTCCTAGTGACACGAGAAGACGGCACTTTTCGGCACGATGTTTGATGTTGGCCGCAACGTTAATGTCATTTGCTGCGAATTTACGCGCGTCTGGAACAGCTCGCTTCAAATCATGATTCGGAAATGGTAATTTTCTGGAAAGCAGTGCGCTGGTTTGCGTTCCGCTGCCTCAAGCGGTTAATTGATTCACGCATGACTCGGTGACGGTGAACTGATCGTTACCATCTCAGCTAGCCCGGACAATGGGGTTCCACAGCTGGAGCTGCATTCAAATGCATAATTGTAGCCTTCCCAGAGAGTGCTCCATTTTGAAAACACTTGTTTCTTTCTGATGTAAAGTACAGAAAAAAGTATCATATTCGAGTGGTCGACGTATGAATTTCGCTTCGTGGGTTGTCTCCAGGAACAGTTTCGCATCAGTAGTTGGAAGGTATTCGTTAGATTAACGCACAGATGTTCCAATAACCCAAAAAGTTTTAAAAATGGGGCAGAGATATATAACGAAGTGTTCTTCAAGCCTTTCAAGACACAGTGACATGGATTCTCCACGACCGTTGCATTTAGTAGAAAATACGAGTATTATAACATTCTGTTGCGCACTCATACTTATGAATTAAATGAACGAACCGAGGTTGAAACTACGAGGACTTCATTTTATGGAGTAAAACTGGATATTCTGTTTGGGAAATTCGCTTGGTTATTGGACGTAGGATTGAAAATTATCTCAAATTCTCCATCATTTTGTAAATTATGATATGCTTTCCTTCCTTCCATCGTCTGTAAATGTCACGTACCTAAAATAACTGACAAAATCTATAACACAGTGCAAGGCAGCCGCAAAACTGCCACAACGCAGTGTACGTCAGCCCCCAAGCAGCCACAACACATTACAGGGCAGCCACACAAAAGCCACACCACAGTGCAGGGCAGCCACACAACAGCCACACCACAGTGCAGGGCAGCCACACAACAGCCACATCACAGTGCAGGGCAGCCACA
>VOMN01009459.1:0-10585 GCA_014899125.1 Orchestia grillus
ACCAGAACAAGGACGACCCATACCTATTGCTCTTATTCCTCGTACTGCTTCGACCCTCACTCTTCCTGCTGCCACTTCCTTCAGGGGTCGCAGCTCGACCCCCAGCAGCTACAATGGGAGGCTGATGAGGCGCACGGGAGCTAGGCCATGTGAGTCTGTTGATGTTGTCCAGCAACACGCCCACGAGCGGCAGGTACAGGCATGCGATTCGACCTTGCTGGTTCTGTTAAAAAGTACGCGAGGATCTATGGTATAAATTACAGGAGAATTGAGTGAAAATGAGGCTACATGCATCGAAAAGTTGAATATCAAGGGTAATAATGGATCAAGACTGAGAGTTTGTAAACAAGGTTTGTCAGAAGCTTTGACATAGACTTGTTCACGACCTGGCTTACGTGATCGATAAATTTTCATCCAAGCAGAAAAGCAATCAAGAAACAATAGGAGTACACAACCACTGTATACAGACGCTGCTGTCAAGGTCTATACATAACCCATTCAAAAACATTGCAATAAAAATCGAACAATTGGAGAAAGAACAGTTATTGAGATACGTTGACACACTGTAAAATAGTTTTAATTGACTATTATTTCATTCTGGGTGAGCAGTCATAACATGAATGAGCCCGTCGAGTACCACACCAGCAATGAAGTGTTAATATAAGACACTAGTTACGCTACTTATATCGCACTTGTTCTTCGGGTGATGCAGATGCAACGAAATGCTATTACTATTGGGTGGTATTGAAAGCCCAGCAAGACAGGTGGAGTTATGAGAAGTGTACACTCTGAAAAGAAAAAGAAGCTTGTTGCTTACATGCAGACTCAGTAACAAAAAAAGTAACACAGGACGGTTAAGAAATTATCAAAAATTTGTCAAGTTGCATAACTGCCTTACTCGAGTGTGCCACACACGACAGGCCCTCACTTTCAAGGTAATGAACACCACTACTACCACCTCATTCTCCTGTATTCTTCGAAAAGGCTTTTTTTACTTCAGTGTAAAAGATGTTTTTTTTATTACCACTACCTACCCTTATCATACTTAATATCCTTAAATTATAACCTAACAACCCGATCAATCCGATAACCTGGCCACGTCTCCTAGATTCTTCAACGATCACCATAACTATCTCATCTGACGCCACATATTACCCACGAGTATTGGTCAGGAAACGCAAGAAGCCGACACCGCACACCGTCCTTACTTCCTGCGTGTATCTGTCGTCCATGGAATGTTTGGTGAGAAGGTCCCTGAGGAGAGCCACGCCCGCCCTCTGCACTTCGCCCACCTCCCCCAGGCAGGCCACTACCGCGCCCAACACAACCCCCACCGGGTAGTGACGGCTCACGAACCATGAAGTCAAACGGTACTCTTCCGGGGCTAGAAAAAATTATACAAGTTAATCATTTAAAACTAGTAGATGATCAGATAATCTTTCCTACATAACTGAAGCTCATTCATGACCACGAATTTTACTTTGATTTCAATTCCAGCGACCATGGCATGAATTATTCTGCGTCGGCCTCTTAAATGAGACGACCAGTTTGGTAGGTGCACTACATGTGTTGGCTCCCTGATAAGTCACCGCACACTAAATTAAGAACACCTACACTCAATACCAACGCTGCTCAGGTGAATGGTAAAAACTAACAGGCCCTGCTCGATGCTAAGAAAGCATGCATTTACATAAAGTCGTTAAATAATCAAGAAGTTTCTTCATAAAAGCAGCCTTTCACTTTTCATAAAAAGCTGCTTCCCTTACCATAAAAAGCTGCTTCACTTTTCATAAAAAGTTGCTTCACTTTTCATAAAAAATTATTTACTACTAAACTTCTCAGTAAACGAAACTCAACTCTCAACTCGAGAACTAACGTTTGAAATGCTCACACAGCACAGTATCGCAAGTGGGCACGTAACCTATCAATGCATTCAAAGGCACTTTGTCACACAAATTCTATGTAAGGGTTGAGAAAATTTCCCTCACTGATTCGTATTCTGGCCTCCTTGGAGAGGTGCGCAGTGTCGAAGACGGGCAGGTTGAGCTGGACATAATGGGGATGTGCGGACACGATGCGCAGGAAGGAGAGCTTTAGCAGCTGCAGGCCCACGCGGTCGCCAGGGCTGAACGCCTCCAGGTACACCTTGATCAGGCTGAACACGAACCCGCGGTCCATCAGGCTCAGCAGTCTCTGCAACAAATTCGTCGTCAATTGACCTTATACAATACTTATAATACAATATCAGACGCAGATGTTATCATACAAAGATATTCTACTGCCGATAAACGCTGATCATAAATTTTACGTTCATTAGGCTTGGGATTCACATTAAGAAAGACTGAACGAAACGAAAAGTCTACTATGCACAATCGAAGTGGCTGGAAATTCAATCTTGAAAATCGGTTTCAAAACATAAAGGTCAAGTTATTCACAAATGGCCTAGTAAAAATCTGGGTCTTTCAGTCTTAGCAGGTGCAAAGACTAAATAGAAGTCAGCAAGGAGGGTTCAGAAAGTACAATTCCAAATTGAAATAGTGTGATGTGACATTCGACTACGCACCAGCTTCTCTCGTCAAGTCCGCAAAGACACCCGGAATCTACTATTACATACGGGACTGTATGAAAGAGGAACGTTTGCGTACTTGAAATCATGACATTGCATAATAAGATGAACTGTACAAGAAAGTTTTGCATCTGCGCTTAATAAATACAGAACCCAAGCTAACGGTCCAGAGACGCGAAGTTTACCTAAAATTTTTGGGGAAGCGAATCTTCCTGGAAATGATATATTGAGCGAGAAATGAAATAAAGAGCTTGGGTCATCACTTATTGATTTGAACATCTACTTTTCTAGTGAACGTCAGTTACTACTGTAGAGTGAAAAACTGCACGTCAGAGGAATTCACTATTTACACTAATTAAGTATGAAATTAAAATATATCGATAAAAGGAACTTAAAAAAAGACGCTAGCCTCTCGCCGAGGATATTTTACGGAAAGAAAAGACAGAAACTGAATTAAACGTATTCAACAAGGAAGCTTCCGAAATAGCGAGCTAGTCCCTTCCTAAAAGCAAGAAAAGACAACTAAAACGTCGTGCACTGACACAGGAAGCAACTCAGCATCTCTTCGACGCCACCGTTAATGCCAAAAACTCCGACACACCTCAACGCCTCCTAAATCTCAGGAAGGGATCCTCCATAGCGGACTGAGCAGAATTCATCAAGTGTGGTAACTTTGATGCCGCAGAGCATAATTACCGTAGAGATTCGATCTCCAGGTGAGATGGGTCCCAGCTTACGTTAGTGAACAACAATCGTCCACGTGGAGCATGTCAGAGTTCCGGCAGACAACTGTGCCTCAGCACCTAAACAAGAAGGGTCCTGAACAGAATGAGCAAATGAACCTTGATGAAGAGAGCGAGGGCGGTGTTGGCGGTGCGGGCGTGGGGTAGCTTGCTCTGCTGGGTGATGTGGTGCGTGAGGGACTCCACCAGGCTCCTCACCCACGAGTTGAATGCAGAGTTGAACCGCTCTCGACGGTCCATCTAGAGAACAATTTACAATCATTTGCATTGTTCCCATCCTTTATTGCGGACGCTTTACACATTTGCATTAACGAGTACAATTCCTGTTTTAAATTTGAGAACTCAATCTTGCAATGCTGCTTAACTCAGACAGTTAAGTGCATATCTTGGAAAATGTACTAGTAACACTTGGGACTTCGTGCTATATGGAAATATACGCAGTAGTGCTATAAATTTCAGTGCTTCAGTGACTCAGATTACGTCGCACACAAAGAGGAGGGATCATTTAATATGGACTGCAGAAAACGGGGATTCTATGCACAAGGTGTGTTCCCACAGAGAATCCCCTGCGCATGGAAACAACAAGTTAAGAATAAAGAGGAAAAAACCCAAAGAAGAAACGGCAACAAAGGTGTGAAAACTGAAGGAAGTAAATTGGATAGGAAAGGAATCCCGATCTATAGTTGAGGTAACCTAACAGTTGAGGTTCCCCTCGGGTCGCCAGTCCCCACAGCATACGATGGACAAACTTAACCAACCTCACCCAATCGCTTATCCTATGCCCCCTGAAGAGTAAGGCAAAATAATATCAGAATATTTTGCCCTCTATGGCCCAAGGTGCATGACAAGTGACCTGTGCTTTAGCGGCAGTATGAATAACATGGATATGACATGCGGCAGCATGAATAGCATGGATATGACATGCGGCAGTACGAATAACATCTTAAACTATCCCAACAAGGGGTATAAAACCGACGAAATGGTACCATCCTACTTCAAAACAGGAACAAAAAAGGATTCAAAATTTCTACACTAGCAAGCGTACCTTGATTCTACTGGAAGTGAGCAGCGAGGCGGCCATGGCTCTCAGAAGCAGCGGCAACAGCAGGGGCGTCTGCTGCAAGGCAGCGTCACACACGCTCTATGGGCAAAAATTAGATTTTAGTAATCGCGTGCAAAAGATCGACTTAGCCCTACAAGGACCTCTGCTATTTTTAATTAACGTAAGAAATGGTACAGTTTATTATTAAACTTTTATTGCTTCGTTCAAAACTACAGTGAACATGCACAAACGTGCATTGAATATGAACATAGGTTTACGCAATGTTTCGAACATTTACAAAATAAGCTGGTCCTTATAGGGTTATATGTATAAAGTGATTTAGCGAGTGAAGGTCATTGTTGAAAGAACGATAATAAATAGAAACGAAATTACTCACGTAAGAGGGTTAGAAGCGCACACGATAACCAAAAAAAGAAAATAAGTAGACACACGTAAACATTCAAAACATAAGTAAAAATAGCAACATATTGTCCTATGACTTGTACAATATAAGATGCAATGAAATCCTCCAACTTTCAAGAGTGACTCACGAAATAACCTGAAAATTATATATACTAGTTTTCGATAAGAGGACAGAGCACTGTCCACTTCCTGGGAGCCCTTGTCGATTTGCGACAGTACATACATTGAAAAACTGGACACGCACGTGAACTTATGAGCGCAATCGCAGGCAGGCTCCTGCTTGAACTGGCGCTGCTTAGAGACGCGGGAAAGGGGACATGTACTAATCAAGGACAGCACCTGGTCAGTGACGGGAGGCCGCAGCACGGTGGCGAGGGCTCGGCTGAGGGCCTCATGCAGGCTGGAGGGACCATGGCTGGAGCCTGGATATGAGCGGCTGCTGCGTTGCTCCATGCTCACTTCGTACTGACGGCACACAGACAAAATGAGTACAGAAACTTGTGTGCAGTACGGCAAGGCCGTGTATGGTGTAGATGAGCTGCTAGCCAAGTGTGAACTTGGTACTGAGTCACTCTCATCCAAGTCTTTTCACAGTAATTCTAAGAGCACAAATGAATGTAAAACAGAGATAATAACAGTGCAAAAAAATAAGAACAGATAGCTTCAATTACTTGATAAATATTTTAAATGGGTATAGGTCTCACGAAAGCGCTATTTTATAGCTTCAATTGAGAACTAAAATATCACAACCCCACCTTGATGTAGGTGTGCACGAGGTCGAGTCTATTGGCGGCGTGCAGACGAGTGAGGAGTTCCACAAGGGTAGTGACCACGCTGCATCCGACCTCACCACCTCCCGCCATCATCACCAGCAGCAGCCGGTCCAGTACTGAAGGAAGGAACCTGATGAAGGTGTCCGTGTCCAGCCCTAGCAGCGCCTGCGGGGTCCAATCAACGGTCTATGAGGCGGCAGTAACGGTGAATTCGATGACCTATCTTAAAGGACTCGTGTGAATAAAAACGTGTAAACTTCATATTTTGGGGATCATATAAGATTTACCCTCGGTAATACGATTGCATTGAAAGCGGATATGAAACGCTAAACAAATTCTCCGTCACAAACCTTCACATTCCGAACAGTTTCAGCTTCAGATGGGCCAGTTTTGATACAGCCAGAACCGACGAGGGTGGACACAGAAGAACTTCTGCTGGACTTCGGAGTGGATATCGCCGGTGATATAGCGGATATCGCCGATATTCCAGAGATGGCACTGAGTGTGTCTGCACTGGGTATGCTGCTGTTGCCGGCAGTGTTCGTCTTTGCTACCAGACTGGAGCTTTTTTCGTCACTGTTTTGACTGGCAGCTTCTGAACACGAGTCCGTACGCTTCCTATAAGCTCCAGATACAGACTCCCCAAAGCCATTCTCGACCACCCCAGCAGGATGGTGAGTTCCGTTCATAGCAGAGCTGAAGGCATTCGCGAAGGGGTTGGAAGTAGAACTTCCGGAAGAAGCAGTGGGGGTATGAGGAGGTGTGAGTAGAGCGGAGGTCGTCAGGAAGAAGTTGTGCAGGTGCTGGTCGCTGGTTAGGACAGAAGAGAGCAGGCGGCTGCTGAAGCGAAACACATTCTTTTGACTGTCCACCCACCGAACTTCGGGACCAGCAAACTGCATCAATAGAAGAAAAACGCTTTTTTAAATGTTTGTGCAGCTGCCTCGTGACAAATTTTATCATTCTAAATGAATGGACTGAAATTGATGACAAATTTGGAGCACAGAAAGTAAAGTTTCACGAATTATTTTGTTTCATGAAGCAGCATCCGTGAACATCAAATAGGTTCAGGTATGATATAGTTCTCTTTGTTCTGGCGTTTTTCTGAACTAGAATACGTCACGCAGGGTATGATTAGTATGAGGTAACATAATTGATAATTAGACAATTTGATACAATATTTCATAATTATGGCACTAGAGTTAGAGAACCAATACTGATATGCATTCAAGGAAACCTAGTAGTCAGGTATATACCAGTAAAATGTATTCCAAAGTTCACACCAAGTCGCTCTTTCTCCATTTTCCGTGATATTGCAATTCAGTTTGCAATGCGACAAAGCGATAAAAAGGATGAATTCTGAAGAGCAAGTCTGCTAAAACATTACATGTACTTATCAGATTAGTACAACACACCGCAAGCGAGGTACAAATGTGTCAAAGCACTTCAACCTAATAAATATAAAAACACTCGCATTGACGCCCACGTATTTCTAGCACATGAGCTCCTTTGCTGCGAGCCCTTGACGCACCAACTCATCAAGTTTGAGCCACCACTCACTCACCCCTTTCCCTAGCCCAAAGGGCTCAATGGAGAGATATTTAGCAGGTAGGTGGGCAGCAACAGGCAAGGTCTGGTCCTCGGTATTGAGCCTGCCTCTGAACAGCAGCGGGGCCCAGGCGTAGCCCACCACTTCCACAGGCTCGTCCTTCTTGCCTGCCTTCGCGCCCTCGATGGCCAGGTGGCAGAACGTGAAGAGGAGATGGTGGCCGCTCGCCAGGTTGTGGGGCAGAGCGATCTGTGATACACGGGGGCTTGCATGAACCATGTGTGCGAGTCGTTTTATGAGTTACGTAGTAATAATGCTTTCGTTATTTTGAACTCAAGAACTACAGCGTGTAGTTCAAAACATAATATGAAATTTTGCAATTGAAACTTTATTATTACTCTTTACAATTCGGTGTTTTCGCATAAGCAGGCAAGAGTCACTTCAGTGCAACTAAATAGCTCCTATCTTAAACCTTGCATAATCTGTCCTGTGCATGTTAGAAAAGTGTACAAGTTTTATCCTAAAGATAATATTTTAATCTTCGTGATGAAAATGTGTTCCTGTTTCTACCTTGATCAAAATAGATAATTTAAGGTATACATACAAACTGTTGAACAGCATAGTAGTGATTCTTGCTCGCTATAAGGTGAAGGAGTGCCCAAGTGTACACTACACACCTTAATTTCATCGCCCCACTCGGGGAACGAGTTGTGGTGGAGCACGACCGTCGACGCACACGTGGTGAGGGTGCCCACTGCTCCGCCCCCTTGGCACGGCCTCGTGTAGATGACCTTCAGAGGCGCAGCTCCCTCAGTGTCAGAGTCTCGCAGCTCTATGAGGCACACCAAGTTCCGGGCCCGGCCGAATATTTTCTGGTTCTCGTAGTTGAGGTGGCGGGGGTACACGTAGAGGTGGTTCACGTACGAGGCGCAGGGCTGGGCGTCCTCCAGCAGGTCTGATGGGAACTCCTGCACTTCGAAAGTGGGCTCGTGGGTCGGGGGGTTGGGGAAGGGCACCACTGGCTCTAGAGAGGGGGTCAGCGAATCTGCAATGGAACACTCCAGGGTAAGCAAAAACTTGAAGTAAGAACGTTTCTAGTGTTGGTAGTACAGCGAGTATTTAAGGGAGCTTGAATCGATTTATTCCTGTGTTGAAGACCTGTCTGTCGACCAGTATCCAGATCCAAATTTATAGGTATATTGCCGCCGTGTCCTACAAAAAAAACTGATAAATCAGTAATATACTGTACATCAATAGTGATAAGCGTTTTGAAACCTATAACTTGTATTGCCATAGCTATAATGGTGAAGGAATCAGAAAATGGTGTGAGCACAATATGAATGCTCTAAACACGCAATGAAATGGGAAGGTTATTCGCAAAACGCATTATGCATGCGAGGAAGCTTGAAATTAAGATTGCCATTACGCTGTGTATTGAAAATAACTTGCTGCATTTAGGTACTCAAATGAAGCAGCTCCCAATTTACACACTAATGATTGGAGATCCCGTCGGCATTCAAGAACACAAGTCGCGTTGAAGTATTTTTGAGGAGTAAATACCGAGAGAAATCATAAGAGAGACAAAAGACGCAGCTTGCATTTAAGAGTCAGCAGTCGGGTGGACTCGCTTCCTCCAGACCAGGTAAGCCAACCCTCAACACGCTCCAGCTAGCATGAGCTCGCTTAGAGAGCCACAGCGCATTAGCTGAGCAGCACTCACTGGGCGTGGTCACCTCCATCAGGCTGAGTTTGATGCTCAGACTGCCAGGGATTACGGTGAACTTGCTGAGTTTGTCGGCCTTCTTGAGTTCCGTAAGCAGCTTGATCATCTCAGATTCGCTGGTCTTCTTCTCGTCAAACTTGTAGATGGGAGAGAAGTCGGTGTTGGGGTCAAGCTTGCCGTCAGGTGTGAACAGCTGCCGCGCAGACCAGCCTAGGGGCATCCGGTACTGGCCCAACCTGGGCACAGCATGCAATAAATCTTGCGATAAGTAACATGCAGCTTCTGCAAACTATAACGAGGATTTGAGGAATATTTTCTTGTAGCCTATCAGCTATTAGCCCAACCTGCACGCATGACAGTTAATTTAGTAAGAAGTAACAGACCTGCATCTATTGTAAACTACAAAAAGACTGAGTAATATTCTTCAACACCCTTGCCAGACACAATCCACAAACACACACGATACTATAAAATTGTATCGTTTCTAAAATATTTGATGGGCAAATGAATAACTTGCACATGATACAGGCTAAAAGGAAAAAATTATGACACACAACAGATTTCAATCATCGTGTGTAGGCCGACAGAATAGCGGAAAATAAAGTCAGTACTTAAGGCGCAGTCATTATATAATTTGTTAATTTAAAGCTCGTTACTCGAAAGGAAATGTGATCCAAAGAGAGCTAAGAGAAGGGACCATTGAGTAAGGACTTTAGAAAACGTGGCATTTATCTACAGGTGAGTTCCCACAAAAGAATCCCTGCACATAAAAACAGCAAACTAAGAAAGAACAAAAAGAAGATGAAAAATAATACGAGAAGAAGGCTTGCAAATGGAAAAAAACCTAAGTGGGCACGAAAGACAGAAGCCCCAAAGGTCTATCTATTTTATAGGTAACCTACCAGTGCTCCCCTGGGGTCGCCAGTCCCCATCGCATACGATAGACAAACCTACCTAACTTAACCCTATTGCCTACCCTATGCCCCCTGAGAAGGAAGGGCAGACCGATTCCGCAATTAGCATGAATAGGCATAATCCGTGCGCATAGGTAAACGAGCCACGTGGTCGCACATGAACTTGCATCGTACATGCACATCCTATACCTATACTTAGACTCAAAAGTGGACGTTGACACCTGCATTTAAAACTAACGTCTATTTTACTGTGCATTTGCTATGTATTACTAATAGCTCGGGCAGCTTTCAATTCACACGCTGATAAGGGAAGACCATGTTGGTGCGTAGGTACCTCTAGAAGTAAACATGCACACGATGTGCTCCAACGCACCTGGAGCAGCAGGTTTTGATGGTCATCTGCAGCCTGGCGAGAGCTTTGGGGTCCTGGTGATGCTTGAGGTAGGGCTCGACGGCGGCGGCGACGCCCCCCTGCAGCACCTTCTGGATTACAACCACCAGGAACACATGCGGGGACGGCCGGGAGCAGCTCAGGACGCACTGGGTCAGCAGCACAGAAAATCAACGGAGGGCTTTAGCTGTGAGCTAAAACTATCATATTTTGTAATTATAACTGATAATTATTGAGACAGCGCCACCAATTATGCGGAAGAAATGTTCTACGTCCTATCGATAGTTCCTGTTTCCCTAAGGCTTCAATGTAATAGCATAAATTATTCCCCTTAACTTGCAGAGAAACAAAAATCTAATTGATTATGAACAACTGCTTACACAAGTTCTTATACCGCATAAAATGGAAGTAAAACTCAACGAAGGAGGTCAGGATTATTTCATCAATTAATTAGTTCAAGA
>VOMN01009461.1:0-32094 GCA_014899125.1 Orchestia grillus
CCAATTAAGAACATTTTAGAGTTTGCATTAGTCTGTTCTACAGCTCAGTGCGGATTTGTAACTTTTCTACAATACTAGATGGGTCATTAATTCAATTTCAACGAAAAAATAATTAGAAAATCTCTATCGACATATCATAATAAATATTTTCAAGCCCAATAAATGAATTTCAGTGGGAATACAGTATTCTAAACCGCTTAGAATCAACTTTGTTGAAGTTGTTTGTAGTGACTTTTAATTTAGAAACAGGTCATTTTGACCCGTCCGTTGTTCTTATGTTGATTACAGCTCTATGGCGCAAGTGGTAGAGTGCTCACCTCCTGGTCAGGAATTCCCGGGTTCAATACCCGGGCGTAGAGCTACCCTTTGGAAAGAAAAATTGAGCATAATATTCTTAAAAGCGCAGCACACCAGTGTGGCCTCGGACGGGGTATCCGAACTACTTCCAAAGAATAAAGATACCTCTGATCAAAATTATTCAAACAACTGCCCTGGGTAAGGTCAATAGATGCTAGAAATATCACCGATCTAATGTAGAAAAATCTGTGATCAAATGATAACATGAGGATTGATTATAAATAATTTCTCAAAGGTGTAGTTGGACGACTAAATTCAAACGTAATCAAAATTTGAGTATTTGCATCGCGAATTTCTACTTCTACTCCCACGACCTCCACACAAAATAAAGGCTCCAAGTCGCTCTCTGTACAACTCATTTAACATCCATAGGAAATCAAGAATTATTCATCCGTAAAAAATGATATACATTGTTCTGAATTCAATCCTGATTCAGAATTGTTGTAAAATCAAGGACTATCCCTACAGCTGTAAGAACTTCGCTGTCCATCTCAACACTCAAATGGACAATGGCACGAAAAGGCCAATTTTTATGAATGAATGCCACGAAGAAAAGCTACAGAGCAGGGTTCAAGAGCTCGGCACCGTCTCCAGAAGGTGCTCTCCTA
This sequence comes from Orchestia grillus, assembly GCA_014899125.1. Classification (NCBI taxonomy): domain Eukaryota; kingdom Metazoa; phylum Arthropoda; class Malacostraca; order Amphipoda; family Talitridae; genus Orchestia; species Orchestia grillus. The sequence continues at coordinate 966 of VOMN01009461.1, forward strand.
CAGCTGTCCGCCACACCTCAGGAGTAAAATGTTACAGCTCGTGAATGCCTTCCATCAATTTCAGTAAGGCCCAAGAAAACTTTGGCTCGATCGAATCGGGCGGCGTTCCATCAGGTCCGGAGGCGTGTTTCCGAGCGGCTGGGGCGAGTGATTAAAAAACTTTCACGAATTTATCAGGCTTCTGCGAACTTCTTTGTTTGAAATTCTAAATAAAATTTTGGGGAAACTCAAATTGTGAAGGAATTTTTTTCCTTCCGGTCATTGAACGAGCTATTGATTTTCTGTTCATTTCGTCCGGCTGGTTCATGTTTCTCAACTCCCTGCCGGGCTAAGGGTGTCTCTTGAATTAGACGGAATAATTCTCACATGCACACTTTTTGAGGTCTGAAGATGAGTAGGGTTTGTCGTAAATTCAATCATCGTATTACCAATTGCATCGCATTTCTTCAACAGAACATTGATATGTGAAGTATATACGTAATTAGAGTCAGATAAAACTAATAAATGTTTCACATAGTTCCAAAAACTAGCATTTATTCTTCGTTTCTTTTCCCTCCTGATCCTAAAACAATCTATCAGCTAAATACCATATCGATTTATAAGTAAATAAAGATGAAATTAGTGAGAGATAACCAAATTCCATCGAGCGGTGTAGCTAGTCCCTGCATGCACTAAATTACAGTCAACGATTTTAAAAAGGCGGGGTCGCGTTGGCCAAATCCCCGCCACTAGAGCTAAAGTGAAGTAAAACTGAATTTACTCTGCTTCCATTGCGAAAACCAATTATCTTTCCAATAGACGGGATTATTAAAAATATTAACCAGTGGACATTGTGCCAAGCAAGAATCATATAACATGTTCCCAACCGATTGCTGTTCGTTCAGTTTTAGCTCCCCACCTACTGCATTTTACGAAACTGAATTGTCGTATTTTTTCATACATCGGAAATGTGTATACGAAAATGGGCCGTTGTACTGCACTGACAGCCTGTATTTCATCAGTGAGAGATCATTAAACGGATGCGAAAATTATCAAGGAAAGCCGGCACGCACACCGGATTGAAAAGTTTCCTGTCAAAGCATTGTTATGAATTATGACTAAAAATACTATGGAGTTGCTAAGGCAGAATATGATCAACTCAGCCATTGAATAAAAATTATAAAGCAAAGCAGTATATCATGGTTCACTGCAGCTAGGTTAGTAGAACTTCAGTTCATTTTCAAATAAGTTTTTCCTAACACGACTGTTCGGTAATAATATGAAAATAGTAGCTCCCAAAAACACAGAGAAAACCCTATTTGTTAGAGTCTGTCTCGGCTTAGAAACTACTCGCACCCGTGCAGAACGGCGTTTCTCAGTCTCTGCGAGTGACCGCTGACGTTCGTGTACACAATGATCGTTTTCACCTCAGACCAAAACTCGGGCGTAATTACACTCTCGAGTCATCGGTGCAGAAGGCATGCAAAGCAGCCAACAATTTTCAATGCGATCCTAGACTTCCATTGCGAATGACGGCCTCCTGCTGCTTGTGGTGCGCCTGAAACATGCCATTTTAGGACCGAACGAAATGTGACCGAAAGTGCATGGTTAGCGATGCCACTATGCAACAAAATTTCGACTTTGTCTTGTTGCTGGGTTAAAACAACAATTGTTCATCCTTCTGAAACTAAAAAAAATGAAAGAATAAAGTTTTAATGCTGGAACTTGGCTTTTGTTGACAGGCCGATGAATTTTCACATTTTAACGGTGTAATAAAACTAAAAAATAGCGAGTGTAATGCATAAGCAGAGTTTCACGGGAATAGCAGGAATTTGAGAATGCATTGCAATCGGAGGTAATTAGGGAATAATTCTTAACTTCTAGGAGCTAAGAATCATTCTACATATTGTAATCGTTAAATTCGTCAGTTTCCTACTGATTAATGGTGCAAAAAATAATTCCCGGAAGCACGAAGATATTCGAGAACACTCGTATGCAAAAACTGAGGATATAAAAACTGGAAAGGCTGCCAACTCGATGATTGAAAATCACTTCAAGCGGAATTCGTCAAAAATTGCATCACTCGCAGTTCATTTTCTACTCCATCAAAAACCAACCGCAGCTCAAAATTTCGCCGCCGGCGGTATTTAGGATAAACTGAAAGGTAAATTGCGATAAAATTCAACACCCAAGTTTCAATCCCTATTTTTGACGTTGCGGCAGAATTTGCAAAATAATTTACACCACAGTTCTTGTACTGCAAATACGGATAATGAATAGAGAAGCTTTACCTACACACACTCTCAAGAAAAACGTTCTGAATTTTGAAAAATTCTTTAGTGTAAGGTGAAATTGTGATTGGTTATACATCAACATAAGACTAACTTCTGCAGCATATGTAACATCGAATCAATCTCAACCTATTTAATTAGTAACGAAGTGCACAAGCTTGCAGAAGCGATTGTATCTAAACTCAGCAACGCCCTGACGAATGGCATACAAACCGCTGAGAAACTTTAGAGTATAAATCGGGCGAACCATTTCCCTAATGACATAATGAACACGACATAATCAACATGACATAATCAACACGACATAATCAACATGACATAATCAAAATGGCATAATCAACATGACATTATCATCATGACAATCATCATGACATAATCATCATGACATAATCAACATGATATAATCAACATGATATAATCAACATGACATAATCAACATGCCGTAATCAACATGACATAATCAACATGACATAATAAACATGACATAACAAACATGTCATAATCATGTGACATAATCATCATGACATAATCAACATGACATAATCAAAAGCCCCCAATTCGATTAAATTTCCGTCTCCTTAGCAATGAAAACCCACCACAAATGACTAATACGTATAAAGTAGAAAAAATGAACCTTGTTATCTCTTAATTACAAACTAAATCACGAGTCTATCAGTTCACCTCAATGCGTATTATTTTGAAAAAAAACTTGCGTAGGCAGCTTATTTAGACCAAGAGCCTACGATGTACAGATGAACACAGTGCCAGTTCATGAGTACACACGCTAGCTGTGTGGCGACTGGAATTCAGCAGTACGCAAGTAACGGCAGCGTACTGTCCCTTCTTTAAAACTCCCACATCACGGCAGAAGTGGGCGCACATGCGCGAGTGGGGGGCGCACATGCGCGAGTGGGCGCACATGCGCGAGTGGGCGCACATGCGCGAGTGGGGGCACATGCGCGAGTGGGCCAGCTCAAGGAGCTTCCGAGTCAAAACGGAGACTTCCCCTCACTCCCCTAGTTGGGAAGGTGCTGACATGTGCGATTCCCCCTCACTCCCCTCGTTGGGAAGGTGCTGACATGTGCGATTTCCCCTCACTCCCCTTGTTGGGAAGGTGCTGACATGTGTGATTACCCCTTAATCCGCTAGCTGGGATGATGCTGACATATGCAGTGTGAACTTTGATGGCTGTAGCTTACGGCGGGAGAGAAATTTTTAACCCGCATTGCTTTGAAATTCCGAGACCTTACGTTTATAATTCGACGTACACAAAATTAGAGAACTTTCAACTTCAAAGTACCAGCTGCTTGTAAAACGGCGATGTATTGTGTCAGCATGTTCTCATAAAGTTATTTCTTTGCTCAAAGATGACCATTTTAAAGGTGATAATTTGGATAAGATGACTGAAGGCAAAGAAAATACCCCAAATTCCTAGAAAGTTCTATACGGGACGTTCGCATTATATATCGAACTCACCGTCAGGAACAGGCTCTGTCTAAAAAATCAGGGATGAACCATTTCGATTTTGCACCACCGGTAGAGACTCAGCTCTGCCTTTGCTTCTCAGAGCAGCCTTTAATTACCTCTGGAATGCATAATTTATCGTCTTGATTTTGAATGACCACTGAGCATTATGAGAGTTAATTGCACGAGAGTTCTCGGCATGATGCTAAGCAGTTCTACGGGAGAAAGAACAAAATAAAATCATACAGTATTCACTTGACACCTGATACACAACATTTATTGTGAACCAAAAATGTAAGATTTAATTGAATTATCGACCGAAAAAAAATAGGTGAAACCTAAATCGCGAAAGGTTTATCCTGCAGAATTTCCTGTAACAATTTTAATTGTTTTTTCTCTGGTCGAGGACGAAAGGTCGAAGTCAATTGAAGTCTCGGTGTGTGATTACACAGATTTAATCGTTTCATAATCTTTAGGTTAAGACTGAAATAGTTCAGCTATTCCGAAATGTATTGAAAGAAAAAATTGGTCCAACAGAGACTACAGGGGCCAAGTTAATACGTAAAGGCCCAACACTATAAATAGGTCGTCACTTTCAAACTCTCTGTGTTCCTGACATAAACATCCGAGTCCTTAATTTGAAATAAATTTACATATAAATACACGACATCGCAAACCCAGCAGATGTCAGAACGTACCTCTTGTTCATTCGAAAACAACAAACTCTCCGAGTTTCTAGCTCACAAATAACAGGATCAAACAGAGCAAAAATAAGGTACACAAAGAGCCGGTTCCTTGCTATGCAACAGACTTCAGTCAGAGTATATGCACGCTCTACGAGGTAAACAAACACTTGGAATCTGCATGCAAGGTATTGCAGAACAAGTTTTTAAAAAGGGTATCAGATTTACATATAATAGCTTAAGAAACAAGCTCATTCACAATGATATAAATAGCCTCAGTCAAAAAATTGCAAATTCACCGAGTTGATTGTGCACATGATGAATTTCATGCACCAAAAATCGGCTACCATTTCAGCAGGAATAGTTTCTAAGCTTTCGCGTGCATTCCACATCATAATAAATGGATTTTTCTACGGTGTTCCCAAATATGTTGTCGCACGTGCTGTGTAATTTGAAGCTAAGAAACAGTCACCGCAGAGTTTCACCAAAAATGCAAAATCGCGAACATCTCGTAACATTTAACAACTTTAATTGCATTCCTGTCCCTGGAAGATTTTCAAACGCCCTGATACCGCCATAAAACTGGCCTGAATGGCGTCAAGCGTCACAGCATCGGCTCAAAAAGATGCGCCCCTCTGATTATTTTTCCTGTAAAGAAGAGAAGATTCGCAGATGAGCCAACTTGTTCGTGAGTCAGAACAAAAACGCGGTTTCGATACGGAGAGATCAGTGGTCGCTGATTTACAGCATGCTACATAGGTAAATTTTCAAATAAAAGAAGATAGTCTCATACTAAAAATTCAAAAAAATAAGAGCAAAACTCGAAAAGAAAAGAGCTTCAGGGTTGCCGTAACTCGCGAGCGTGAAGTTTTGAAGTCGTTTCGTGTTTTTGGAGGCTTCACGCATTTCGTTCATTACATTGAAAACAGCCAACAATGTCACTGACTACTCGTGAGAAGTTCAGAAATGAAGGAAAAATCACTACGAATTTCAGCATCTGCAACAGGCAAAAACCATCTCTTCTGACTAGATAGAAATTCTTAATTCAACAATGCAGGAAAGTGACTGACGCCAGTCTCTGAAACGTAAAGCTTCTGGAACCCAAAATGGAGGAACAAGCAGCAAGGCAATGCAGACAATAATTTCACTGATTTCGACAGCTCTTGAATTTGGCTTTCTCTGCAGAGTTAATCAAGAACACATCAGCCCTCGCGGCAATACTACGGTAGACAATATACCCTGAGAAATTCGAACTGAACGTTATTTCTGCCTAAAATAATTATTACTGCTAAAACATCATGCCCAGAAACGCCTGCTTTTATGTTTTTTATGTGTTTTTTATGCAACGGTATGCACAAGTAGTGGTGAGCTCGTGGAAATATTGATGCAAGAAAATTATAGCATTCCTTCGCGATCGCGAATCGTGATGTCCGTAGAAAGGCGATTTTTCAACGATAAATTTTCCCATCAGCAACAGGGCCACTCAACAGGACTTGGAGTTCTAGCTTCAGCAGGGCGTGAAAAAGTGCTAGTTTTCTTCATTGGTTATATAATGAACTTGAAAAACTGAAGATATCACGATAGGCGGAGGAGGTTAATTTAATACAATATTTTGTGGAATCTATGGAGAAGCCAACCAGGCCCTCACTCTTCAAACCTTTCACTCCTGGATCTCTGCTCCATCTGACTTAAGTAATGATAGTAATGATAGAAGTGATAGTAGTGCCATAAATTGCAGCGCTTCATTGACATGGACTATCTCGCAGTGATAAAAATGGGACCCTTTAGTATTGACTGCAGAAAACGGGGAATCTATACACAAGGAGTTTTCCCACGCAAGATCCCCTATGCATAGAAACAGCAGGTTATGAAAGAAAAGGAAGAAAAAACACAGAAGAGATAGCTAAGAAGGTGTGAAATTTGAAGGAACTGAAGGGGGATGAAAGAAGTCCTATCGAAAGCGGAGGTAACCTAACAGTCCTCCCTCCTCCCGGGGTCGCCAGTCCCCATAGCATACGATAGACAAACCTAACTAGACGAACCTAACTAGCCCAACATTACTAGCCGAACCTAACTAGCCCAACCTAACTAGCCCTACCTAACTAGCCCTACCTAACTAGCCCAACCTAACTAGCCCTACCTAACTCCCATCCCGTGCCCAACCTTACCGCCCATCCCGTGCCTCATGAGGGATATGATCTAACTAGGAGTTTTTTTTTTTCTTCGAGGGAGAACGGTACCTGAAGCCAGCGCATACCTCAAATTCACACGCGATAACACCGTACATAAGAAGTTAGGAGTCGATGAATAATCGGTTTGAAGTGAGAATTTCAGCTGTTTGAAAATAGACGCTTAGGGATTTCAGCTCAAATATCGGGTCTTTGATCGTTTCAAGAATTTGTTTTGCAACGAGATAGACGTTTGGCCTACCAATATGAATTATTAGTCTCAAAAGAAGATACGATTAGTAATAGGATGGGGTACATGAAATTTACTGAAGGATGTAAATTATTCTCCCGAGAGTTACGCATGAGTAATGTTTATGCGCGTGAAAATTATATCTTACCACTGTGAATCACGACGTAACCAAGACATTTCTTTCCATTGACGCGAAGAAAAATACTGAACATGATTGCAACTACCAAGTCGCAGTCAGAAACTAGAAATAATCAAAGTTTTGTCAGCAGTCGATCATTATTCTATGAAACTAAAAAAGAGTAAGACTAAAGTAATAATGAAATTGTTATTCATACACTCGCAAACTACGTTCAAAAAAGTCGCAAGCCAATATTTTCAAGATAAAATGTCCATATACGTAACCGTGGAGCACGACTTTGCTTCATTTTAAATACTGTGCATCATATATCTCGATCGTTACTCTATTTCAAATTGACTTATGAATTGACGTCCTCAGATTGATATTCTCAACTGCCAATTTTGTGCTAAGTGGAATAGAAATTCCTATAGTACGTATCAAGTGCCGAGGTCAACATTCGGGAAATTTTTCTGAGCTCATCTATCTCAATGAACCAAAGTTTTCAAGAGTCATCATCCTCCCAGTACAATTTTCACAGCAATTTTTTCTTATACATTAACGTGCAAGTAGAGGCAACTAAATTTCTATCAACCCAATGCGACAATTATTAACATAGAATTTATATCTGAGATATATGAACAGTTTCTATAAATGAAAACTTGAAAGTATAATTTAAATCGTACGCTAGTTAACTGTAGCTAATGCAATAGACCAAATTTCTGAAAAAGTTTTTTGAGAAAGTGTCTGAAAAACCGATCCCTTCAACTCAAAACATACCACTACTGCCACCTCACTCGCCTATTCTACCACTTCATTTACCCCTTTTACCTACCTATTCTACTATTTCTACCAGCTCTAACACCTGCTTCTAACACTTCCTTTACGAGATCTGCCGACCACTTCCTCTAGCAGTTTTGAAGACCGCTTTACCACTTCTTTTGAAAAACAACTAGTCCTTCCACTTCCCTTACCCCTTACACGGCATCAACTGACCATTTCTACCAATCCTTTTGGAAAAAAATTATGAGAGCAGAGAAATCCCAGACTTCTGCCTAAAAGAATTTCTCCGCCCTCTTCCACACTGCAGGGACGCTCCTGGGCGCTAATTCTCAAAGGAGGGGCTGCCATAGCACCAGTCTACACAGGGCACCTTTCCCAGGTTTCATTACACCAGGAGCAATCCCGCAGATGGGCGCGGCAATACAGCAGGCATGATGTACAAGAGCGCTTGTATTGGAAAGATGTCGGATCTACAGCGCGGGCCCGACAGCGTGGACTCAGTAACGCGGATTCGGTTACGAAGGCGGAGCCACATAGCAGGAAGAAAGCTCAATCGAGTGACCCCCCACAAGGGCATTGTACCGAGAACCCGGTGTTTGGTCTGCGTCAGTGCAAGTATTTAACAGCTATTGAGATGAAGAAGAGAATGCACCAAATGCGTAACCTTCACAATCCACGTACATGAGTACGATTGTCAGCTTCGTTCTTTTGGCTGTGGTGTAGGCGATCCCTAAACCGAGAATCCAGGGATAGTCATTAGTTCCACACGCTCTGTACGCGTGTGATGTATTCAAATTTCTAGTTACACAAAAGAGATGCCTCGTGTTGAAGCTAGAAATGTTCGAATCGAAGAAAACTTCAGATCTCCACGCGCCAGGCAGGCAGTGGCCAGTCACTCGCCTTCAAAACTCGCAACAGTCACCAAGAGCTGTGCAACCCTCCCTCATTTAGACAGAAAATTAAAACGATCTTTGTGAGGCCCCTAGTGAGGAATTTAGGCCGGTCATTTCAGCCACAGCAGGGCTCACAAATTTCACTGGCTTCTTCTCAGAGACACGTGGAGAATTTCAAGAGATCGCTTCGTGCAGCGATGAAAGTCCACGAAAAAATAAGAAATAGAAACGAAACATGGTGAATTATTGAAAATGTAGTCTCAGATTTCATACAATTTGAGAAGGGATCAACCACCGTTTTGCAATAGAATTGCGACAAATTATACCATTCCAACTTTTCTAATCAAATCAAATAAGGAGCAAAATGAAACTGTGAGTACAGTTTTTCTTAATGTACCCTGAGTAAGCGTCAGTAACACCCCAGATAACACGCCAAGAATTTCTCGTGCAGAATACAACTCACAATTCGTTTGAGAACTGCGGTAATCACAAGTTCGAATTCTCACCATTACAATTATCTTGTCAACGATGTCGGAATAGCCTCTACTCACATAACAAAGATATGAAATTCTACTTTCTTTGCCCTCACGACCATGCTATTGATTTATCGACTCAAGTTGTTGCGAATTACCAGTCTTGCCATCATTGGACTGTGTGGTGACTCGGCCCATTGATGTCTGCCTACACCACCGACTACCGAGCAGAAGAAAAAAATGTAACTTTAACTCAAAACTCTACATACTGTACTGTAGGGGGTAAAAAAGATATATTACATATGAAAATTTGGGTATGCGAGTTTGACTATGTGAGACTATCAACGTAGTTTGACTATTAAAATGTAAACAGAACAGCATAAATGATAAACTCACCTCGAGAGCCCGACTCCAACAATCAGTTTCATCAGACCAAGACCTGAAGCGATTTTTGATGCACGATATTGAGCTGAAATCAAACAGTTTAGAAATAGCATCTCAACTTCAGAACTTTCAGAAGAAGTAACAAAAGATTATAAGCCCCTGATAATGCACATGCATTTATTGGGGATAGGTGCATTGGCGTATACAGCACGCTTTTGGTATTCATTAACTCTAAGTATCAGCTGAGAAGTAACTGGCACGAAAGAAACTATTTTTCCCACAATGTGTATTTGGGGAAAGTTCGTGGACCTGAGCGCGTGTTAGTAACATGCCAAAATTGCAGCGCTGATCTTATAAGAAATGGACGTATTTCCAACTCAAGCACTTTCAAAATTACAGCAGCTCACTGGTACGAAATTGAAGCAAGTCTCACTCCAGTACTTTCAAAATTTCAGCGATGCTCATTAACAGATTATAAGTGATTCTTGCGCAAGTGCTTTCATAATTCCAGAAATACACTCGTACAAAATAGGAGTAATTCTCACTCAAGTGCTTTCATTGAAATTGACTTGAGCAGCCAATCCACCGAGACACGGACGACTAAGCTCAGCAAGTTCGGCCGAAGTGCCAAATCTCAGGGAGCTATCAATAAGATATGCGAGACACCACGTACGAGCCAAATAGGATCCGTGATTGAAACTTCACCAGCGCAGTTTTTCTCCGTTTGTCACAGCACGGGCACTTTTTGCGTTCTGAATTAGGCAGGAGTAAGAACTGTAATTCAATCACGGCGGAGTTAACGGACGTGTATTTCATGACGTAATGTTGCAAATGGATACGTGCGAAGTGTGACAATTACCTGCACATGATTGATGCTGAGAGAAAAGCTGACGAAAAAAATTTTCTGCTCAGACTGCCTCTACCGACTGTCGATACCTACTTTGAACTGAACTCTGATAAAATAAAACCAATCGGTCACTGGACTTTAACGCAGTTATACAATACATACAAATACAGTAAATAAAGTGTCCTGTAGTTCTCACGAGATGGAGCGCAGACATTGTTGATCGTACCGTAACGTAGGAGGATGAGTTTACTAAAGAGAAGCTATACTTTTTCACATCACTTGAATTGTGTGGCAACATGAAGTCATAGAAACATACACAAAATTATCAGACAATACCAGACAATAAAAGAATACGATCTAGAGATAATCCAACTCTTCGAACATTGATAACAATTGAAATAAAATTAAAATCTGTCAAAAAAAACTGTCTTATTCAATAAACGCATGCAAGTTTCACAGCACAGCAGCAGAAATTTCAAGTATGCATTGCAATTTGTCTAGAATAACAAAACATTTTACTCTAAGTGTGGTCTGACAAACACTCCTCTTTTTCGATCATGAATTACTTGATTTAGCAGAATTTAGCCCACTGGACGGCCGGAAAAAGACGTACGTGCGTACCCGAGCCACGATGTCGTCTACAGAGAGCGCTGCAGCAGCCGCAAAAACTGTTTATCTAAGCAGATTTGTGCTCCGTGTTATCATTCGAATTAGGATTCTTGAACTGGTATTCTATTCGAATTTGAAGAGCTAATTCGGTAAAGTTAAACGACCTTCTCTCAGAATCATCCATAAGCATAAATTTATGCAAGAGATTGGTTTCTCTTGGAATTGGTCGAAACATTCGTGCAGTCCTCGTTTGTTATACCTGTCGAGTGAAGAATGGCTGACAGGGCGAGCATCTACAGGAGATGGAACATCTACACGAGACAAAACATCAACACGACACAAAACATCAACACGACACAAACATCAACACGACACAAACATCAACATGACACAAAACCTCAACACGACATAAAATATCAACACGACTCAAAACATCAACAGGACACAAAACATCAACAGGACACAAAACATCAACAGGACACAAAACCTCAACACGACACAAAACATCAACACGACACAAAACATCGACAGGACACAAAACATCAACACGACACAAAACATCAACACGACACAAAACATCAACACGGAGCAGTAAGGAGGCACCAACAGTGTGAGAGGTTCGTGCGAGAGGTCGATGTATCGGCTGTCGTTGCTAAAACACAATAGCAAAATACTGGAAAAATAATAGATCCCATAAATAAAAGCCCTCTCGGAAAAAACCTCTACAATCGTCCCCCTTGACGAGCTGTCAGAGGCATCACGGAAGAGACCTTGGTGTGGACCAGAACAGGTCCTTATGCTAGGAGAACGTTAAGCTTCACTTACTTAAACTTCGTAAGATAGATGGCGTGAAAATACTTCTCGAGTGGCGATACCCAAGCATTTATTATATCCAGCACAAGACTTGTACCATTTTGCACTCGAGTGAGAGATGACGATAAGCTCCCCAGGCAAAGAATTAGTCATCTATTGTTCTTCGAGTTCCGGGTATTCACTGTGTTCATTAATGGGTGACCGAAGCTGAGTTTATATGCCAGTTCTGAACAGGCGTCAGTCTGCGTTCAGAGCTGGTAATGTATAGACTTGTTTCTTAGTTGCATTACAACGATGAAACCAAAGTTAAGCGTTTTGGAATGGCAAATAGGAACTATTGCAGTGGCTCGGGCTAAAGGCCACCCGGCGAAGAAAGTAGCGAAATTCACTATTTTTGGAGAATAATTTGATAAATCATGTCAATCAATACAGTTTACACATACTTCCATGATGATAAAGTATCAGAAAGGGCAATTTCAATCCTGACAATAATATTGAAGACCCGTGCATCAGAACATGTTCTGCCACGCTACTCCTGTGACGCAACACCTAGATCATCGAAACATCAACCAGATGTTGATCATTAATGAAAACAGTTCTTCTCGGTCAATTCCATCTTAACCCACCTGAAATCTGTATTTTTTTGATCAAAAAAACTGTTTTCCCTTACCTAAAAGTACATTAAATATTCAAGAAGATGAATGCTCTTCACACGAGCAAATCAAATAAATAGCGCTGAAAAACTGTCCATCGATGGCCACAATATTGCTATAACGACGTGAAAAAATTCCTGTAAAGGCAAAATGTTCCCTCAAACGAAAAGAAGAAAAAGCACTGGAATAAAAATCAAACATCCAACAGCCACTGAGCCAAAAATGTTTTCATCAAACATCAAAGACCGCCAATGAACGCTGAAATTGATTAAAGCCTCCCTATCGGCGACTGCAGAGATTAGAGTTCCTCCCCGACGCCTAGGTGCTGCTGAAACTCGGAGTGGCATTGGAACTCGAGAAATTCATTCGAATGTGACGGCTTCATTGAGGCACTTTGATGATCAAACGCCTATTGATGGCGTGTGCAAACGAGATTAGGTGCAGCACGCCGCAGATCGGCGGCACCTGAGCGTTTGGACAAACACGGGGTGGTGCAAGTAGCAAGGAGCAAGCAGCTGAAGGATGGAGAGAACCATCCAAAACCCATCGTCGGTGCGACCGTGGAGAATTCTAAGAACATGTTCTAAAAAGATAAGATGCATCGTTCCATACCTTAACCGTCTCGAAAAGGTGACAGCAATGCTTTGACTGACAGGGCTAGTAACAATATCGAGTGGTTTTAAAACGTTACTCCGAGATGCAATGCTCCAACGGTGCACCCCTCGGTCGGTCAACTATATTTATTTACTGCTTTCCTCGAGTTTACCTGCCACAGCACTCAGCAAACTTTAAAATGAGATTAGGCAGAGGCAAAAACCTGAGATGTTTTACCAAAAAACAAAATTTTAACGTCTCATTTGACACAACTTGCGTCAGTCTAAGACTGTAACACAAGCGCTGTTACGCTTACTAAATAGCACAGAATATCTCACATGAGCCCTAATACAAAATTCCCAAGTCCCTTGATGAGAGTCTTCAAATCATCTAATGAGTGCTACGTATGTGTACCTCGAAGAGCCCCTAATCCCTTAGTCAAGCTGATGCAGTCCCTTCCAGTAATTACCTTTGCAAAGAACAAGCCCCGTCCTCGTTGCGTGACTTAATATTGCTCCTCAGAGTTCTATTCCCCACAATCTTACGCCCGCTACTGCTACATGAACTCTGTACTTCGTAAGATCACTCCCTCAGTTCCCTCATATTCCATATAAGAAAGTTTGCGTTTTTTTACTGAGGTACCGTAAACACGCATGAATACGTTGATTGCAAGGACAAGAGGTCTCCATGCATTTTCTAGGGGACACTTAATATTGAAAATCATAAAGCTGAGTGTTCGATAGGTGTGAAACATCTACACAGAAATCTCTAAAACTGTTTAGAGCATTCAAAAGGTCTCTCGTTATGATATTTTGAGCAAACGCCCGCAGCCTAGCCTCCAGCATGTAACGGCACGAAGGACTTTGCTTGCCTTCGTTCAGCAATGAAGGTTCAAGTGGCGCATTTAAAAACGATTCAAGCAAGACATTTGGGCGACGATTCGCCGCTTTCTGAATGTGTACGCGTTCATTAGGCCGCTTAACGAGATCCTACAGCACACACCGGAGCGAACGCAAACGGAGAGAATAATTTAATGGTTCACTGGGCATAATAAACGTCGATTTGGTGACAATGGTCTCCGGGATTCGCCTAATGTCGCACGATTCAACAACTGGAACAACATCTACAAGGGAGCTCAGTAGTTGGCGAAAACATCTCGTAATGATTACAAGCAAATTTCTCTGGTATTTCACCTTTAGCCTCCTATTTACCCGAGTCGACCGAGCAGCATGCATACGAGCGTCTTACCATTTTCAACCCGGAATTTTGCATCAACCAGTTTTCAATACTAGCTGTATTCAATGAATTAAATAGCTCAGTCATCGATGAGGTGCGAAAAAGAGCGAAGGTAAACTCTTCTCGCACATACTGTAATTGGCTGCTTTTCGAACGTTAGGAAATACCATTGAAATTCCTATTCGCTAGAATTCCTTGTATGACACGATACTTGCAAATCTGCACATACACGGGCTCTATAGGTCTCAATGGTGTTGAAAGACCAAACAAATACAGAACGTATTTAATGAATCATCTACAACTTCTCTATTGCTTGTTAATGCACTTACCTGTTTTATATCCGTCTTTTTAGAGATAATAATGGAGTACTTGAGAAAGGATGGGAAAGTTTCAACGATTAGAGCCATATACGAAGTGAGATACACCTTCAAAATACTCATACATCGCTGCCAGCTTCCTATGATGCTAGAAAAACCTTATGTGCAATTAATGCCATTCAATGAATACCATAATAGAGCAGAAGCGCATGCCTCGCAGCTATCAGAGATACTTCAAGATCAGTAACATGAATTCACTGCGCTTGTCAACGCTTAACAATACCGATTAATACTCAACAATACCGATTAATACTCAACAATACCTGCTGAACTAATTCGCGGTCATATTCTGCCGTCAACGAAACAAATCGCTTGCACGCTACCGAAAAAATGGCGCCACCAGTTCCTATTCACGATAAATCGTGAAAATATTTTCGGATGGTCAGGCTAGATTTCTTTTGAAGAGAGAATATCAATTTCAGGCTTTCTTTAGACGAGATGAAATTAATCTTCTAATCGCGTATTTCACTCACAAAGTTGATCCCTCCGGGTACCGATTCGTTAAGAATCTCAGTAAATGAGAGCTGACTTGAAGTTGGGCGAGGGCTTCTAAAAAAGCCAGGTCCGAGGATTTCTTCTCAGCCTTCATTTGGTCGCAATCAGTTAATGAAAACAGCCACGGCCTTGGAACAGCTGATCGTGACACTCAGTATGATGCAGACGTCTCGTGACCCTCAGTATAATGCGGAAATCTCGTGACACTCAGTATAATGCGAAGTCTCGTGACACTCAGTATAATGCGAAGTCTCGTGACCCTCAGTATAATGCAAAAGTTTCATGACCCTCAGTATAATGCAGAAGTCTCGTGACCCTCAGTATAATGCAGAAGTCTCGTGACCCTCAGTATAATGCAGAAGTCTCGTGACCCTCAGTATAATGCAAAAGTTTCGTGACCCTCAGTATAATGCAGAAGTTTCGTGACCCTCAGCATTATGCGGAAGTCTCGTGACACTCAGTATAATGCAGAAGTCTCGTGACACTCAGTATAATGCAGAAGTCTCGTGACCCTCAGTATAATGCAAAAAGTCTCATGACCCTCTGTATAATGCAGAAGTCTCGTCACGCTCAGTATAATGCAAAAGTCTCGTGATGCTCAGTATTATGCAGAAGTCTCGTGACCCTCAGTATTATGCAGAAGTCTCGTCACGCTCAGTATAATGTGGAAGTCTCGTGACCCTCAGTATAATGCAGAAGTCTCGTGACACTCAGTATAATGTGGAAGTCTCGTGACCCTCAGTATAATGCAGAAATCTCGTGACATTCGGTATAATGTAGAAAAATCGTGATACATTCACAAGCAATTACATGTAAATATATGAGTACAGGCATGCTTCGAAATGTGTTCGTAATTCAAAGATTGAAAGTTGGAAAAACGCTTTGAAGTGTAATGATTATCTACCCAAATTGCACTGTCCTGTTCATGATGGATTTAATGAACTCTATAACCGTGGTCAGATTTCTTTCCGCAAGAATCTATCATACTTTGGAACGCTATTAAAAGTCAAGCTCTTTTCTTAATTTGATGTTCAATTTCTGAAATATGCATTTAGAAAAATACAAGTTAATAATTTTCCCTTTAATAGATGCATATTTTCAAAATTTGAAGTACATCGTCAGCACAGTCGCTACAGCATTAAACGCTTCATGATCATCACAGCTGATACCCCACGTCCCTCGTTCTTTTAGAGAAAACTGAAGAGGCTCGCAATGGTGCATGAAAACGGGAATTCATCTACATGGTTATCTGATGTGAATATAAATAAAATACACGAATGACTACGTACATTCTGACATCAATGAAGTTCAATTCGCGAATACAGAAAGCGTAACCATGAGTTTGTTGCGGGCATATCAAATGCACTGAAAAAAACAGTCTTCAATTTCAGCTTATTGAATCACCATCAGCTGAATTGTGTATCATAAAAAGGAACGCTATTTCGTCCGGCGGTTACGCTTAATTTCCCCTAACGAACGCGTTTCAAACGCCTGTTTCACGCGTTATGTCAAACAAGAGCGAAAAACAAAACTCCGAAGGAATGTAAATTGACGTCAACCTTAAAGCTCAGCTCGCATTAACATCGTCAGGCGGCACGGTCGAGCCTTCATCATTTACGGCGCACGAGTTCTAAATGAATGAACTTTGGTGCCTTGATGAGCATTCGAGCATTTTTCTTAGGAACTCACGCCTCCCCAGAGAAGAGCTCTCCCACATGCGCACTGGGAGCCAAGCTCATCTCTGTTGAGAATGTCCGCCAAAGGAACGAAATAAATGAAACGTTTTAATATAAAACAAAGTGAGATGTGAAATGAATTGATTTCCACGAGTTTCATAAATAACATGAGATTATGATATAAATAATACAGGTATCATGTACCCGAAAGAGAGACATTCGAAAGCGCATTGACTTTTTTACCTTTTCAGCGGCAGCTCCCAAACTTCCTCAGTTGTTCTCATGCAGACCAGCAGCAGCGTCTCTGCCCCCAGCACTCGACAGCCCATAGTCCAGCCAAGGAAGGGTGGTCAGTAGATCCTTAGGGTTAATTTCTCATGTACTTATGTCCACTCGCCGAAATCTCACAGCACTGATTTCCATTCGAATTATCACACCCAGTAAATTTATCTCAAAGCGTTCAAAATTCGTTATTTATGAACTGTTTAAGACTTGAATGAGCGTTGTAAATCATCTGTTTAAGTGATATCTGAAATTAAAGAGAGTAGTATTAAGGGCAATTATATAGTGGATGACAGAATGAAATTAGGACGACTAAAACCAAGAAGAAGTATGCATATGATGGCATTCATAAGACCAACGAGATCTACGGCAAGACTACGAAATCAGATCAACGAGACATATGAGCAGGTGAGCCATTTATGCTTACGTACCTACGCATGAAGTACGTGTCCCACAAATTTCGGGGCAATTTTTTTAATTTAATTCCCTTAGAGACGGAAGTTACTCTCAACGATAACGTAAGTCAGATTTAACCCTTCACCGACTAAACTGTTCCGGCGATAGGGCTATATATAATTTTGCACGAAAAATTACGCGTAGCCTCATGTACATATTCAATAAAGCTGCATTTAGCTTTGCACGAAAAACTACGCGTAGCCTCATGTACATATTCAATAAAGTTGCATTTAGCTTTGCACGAAACACTATATATTGTAGCATACTCATGGAAGTTTGTTTCGAAATCCATACAGAATGCAGAACGATTAAAGCATCGATTAAATGACTGATTTTCCACCTGATCGTTTTCAACTCAAACGTGGAAACACTCGCTACCATTTGGATGCCGTGCGCTGAATCTCCCACTCGCAGTGAAAAGCAGGGGTATGAATCGTACGGATCTGTCCTGAAATGATCACTTACGCTAGACAATACTGAGGTTACCATCGATTTTTTTTCTTCGCCATAGTGCAGGAAAACCTGAATTGAGTGGAAATCCTCTATCGAGTCCTGAATTGAGAGGATGGAAATCCTGAATTGAGTAAGGGAAATCCTGAATTGAGTCCTGAATTGAGTAGAGGAAACCGTGAATTGAATACACCAATAACCGTTGTACGAATACCGTGTGCTGCGTTGTGTAGAGTCTAATGATAAAGCGACTTAGACTAATGAAAAGGGATTTCTGAAGTGATATGCAATCCGAGTTAATGCGCCAAACCGTGTAGCACGAGGATCGTGCCCTGCGTTATAAAGAGAATTACGATAGAGAACTGGAAGTTTTCCCCGTGAACAGAAGGGTATTCGAAATTGGTTACACTTCAGGTATGGGTGGCTGAGGGAGTTCTTGACGGGTGTGAGAGAGTCTGTGAGAAGAAACCCACTTATTTGCTCGTCTACCTGAACCATGGAAAACTTCCAAGCGCACACGAACTAGTGCAAGCTTTTGAGTTTTGTACGACATATGACAGCTCTTGTTGCTTTATTTTTTAGCACTACTTCACCATCTTGTCTGGGAGCACAGAGGAGAAGACGACAAGTTTCCAGGTATCAGAGACTAGTAAAGTCAAAACGCAACTCACGGAACCGGTATTCAAGAGGCGATGCGAGAGAAATATGTGAGATTCAACGAGTTAATGTGCGAGAAACAGGCATGCAGGAATAGCAAGATGACGCCCAAGGCTAACAGAGATGCTTGAGATTCATATATACGCTTGTTTTTGTATCTCAGGAAAAAATTAATGAAAAGCCTGGAATAATCTGCTAGTTAAAAATTCTACCCCGGGGGAGAAACTTGCAAGAAATCGTAATTTTGAGGCTGGATTATGACGGCCCATGAATAAATTAGGCATTTTAAAGCCTTCACTTTCCTGAGCACTCATTGTCAGCGCTCTCTGCTGTTGGCGTCGCACTTGACGAGCTATAGAACCTCGTGCACGAAGGATGATTTCCATCACGTTTCAAATCAAAAAATATTTTTCTGCCTTTTTCGCTCACAATTCTTAGACTGCTGAAAAAAATTTACGGTTCGATGAATTGTTCATCCATTGCAGAAGTCTCGAGCATTCTAGTGACCATGCAGATTACAAAACTCTTCACCCACCATTTCAACAGGACCCCAGCACGAGACACGTTTCAACAGGACCCCAGCATGAGACACGTTTCAACCGGACCCCAGCATGAGACACGTTTCAACAGGACCCCAGCATGAGACACGTTTCAACCGGAGCCAACATTAGACACTTGTCAACAGGAACCCAACATAAGACATTTTTCAATAAGACCTCAACATGAGACACTTTGCAACAAGACCAACATAAAACACTTTTCAGTAAGACCCCAATAGAGGATACTTTTCAATGAGGTCCTAACATAGGACAATTTTCAGCAGGACCCCAACATGAGACACTTTTCAACAGGACCCCAACATGACACTTTTCAATAGGACCCTAACATAACACTTTTCAACAGGATCCCAACATGAAACACTTTTCAGTAAGGCCTTAACATGGGACACTTCTCAGTAAGGCCGCAACACGAGACACTTTTCAGTAAGACCCCAACATTCGACACCTTTCAGTAAGACCCCAACATAAGACACTTTTCCTTGTGAGGACTCCCTTATAGGAAGTCATCAGAAACACACCCTCAGAAAGTACCTCTTCACGAAGGCCAAAAATACAGTTACTAGAAGATAGAAATGCGAGTGTCTAGTCGAGGGAATTTACAAGACGCAGACCAATGCGACCGAGCCAGCTGCAGCAACAATCCAACATCCTGCCAGTTACGCACGTAGATGACACTGAAGAATGTAATGAACAAAACACAACGACGGGGTGCATTGCTGAACAACTGGAACTTAAGACGATAACAATTAACGTCGACAGTGCAACGCACATGCCAGGCTGGTCTGGTTATCAGCGGAGACTTCTCGGCACTCACACCGAGCCTCACTGGCTTACTGCATCAGACCTGCATCAGGCCTGCATCGGACCTGCATCAGACCTGCATCAGACCTGCATCAGACCTGCATCAGACCTGCATCAGACCTGCATCAGACCTGCATCAGACCTGCATCAGACCTGCATCAGACCTACATCAGACCTACATCAGACCTACATCAGACCTACATCAGACCTGCATCAGACCTGCATCAGACCTGCATCAGTACCAGGCCTGCACCAGACTCGGGCCATGCCCCAGCACTTAGTTGCATCAGACCGTGTCAGTCACTCGACATTAGCGTCGTTGTCTCATCGCAAATGCACGCATCTCATCGCTCCAGCACGGGAATAGGGTCCTGTGTACTAAGACAGAGCAGTCCAGAACATTTGGCAGTCAGCGTTCGGAACGAGAGTTGGATGTGAACACCAACGAGAGAGAACTGTATTAAATCGGGGCAATTGTATTAAAAAGTTATGCGTCATGTCTGTGGACGTGAAGCATTCAAATAGTTCGGTACGGTGCACGTAAAACATTCAGAATGTTAGATAAGGTGTAGGTGACAAATTCAGAATATTAGGTAAGGTGTAGGTGAAACAAGTGTCGGGCGTGAGAAATTTTTTTGAAACTTAATAGTTGTGTACGTGAAACATTCAGTAAGCCAAGTTCTGAATGTGAAAAACATTCAGCAGTGCTGTGCATGACGAATATTCCGAAAACTAATTATTTTGTAAGTGAATCTTTCAGATAGTTAAGTGGCGTGCATGTGAAACATTCAGTTAGTTAAGTGCAGCGTATGTGAAACATTCAGTTAGTTAAGTGCTGCGTAAGTGAAACATTCAGTTAGTTAAGTGCTGCGTAAGTGAAACATTCAGTTAGATAAGTGCTGCGTAAGTGAAACATTCAGTTAGTTCAGTGCTGCGTAAGTGAAACACGAAGTCTTTCTGAGCCAGTTTGTTGGGCTAGGTATCCTCAAACTAACTTATAGTAATTATAATAATGTTAGTAGATTTCAAGCACAGGGCTCGCACCACGACCGCTGAATGTGGAGAAACATTCATTCACTTCACGATAACAGAAGCATCTCATGCACGCCGGCCTATCACTTCTAAACCTGAGGAATTAATGCTGGGAAATTTAACTCAGCCGCGGCTTTATCAGGAGACATTCATTTTCGGAACCTGAAGACAGGATTTTATTTCAGCGCTCGCATCCGAAGGTTTTCCGGCTCCAGTGCTCATCTTAAGTCAAACTCGACCAAGCAGCTCGAAACCAGCCTGTGGAACTTCACTTCCTAAAACAGTATTCTCGTGAAATTAGAACTTTAAATTTAATAAATAGAAAAAAGCTTCGGCAACACTCCGCCCATATTGAACGAATTACCTTTCTAAACCTCACGAAATGTTCGAAATCACCAGCATTTTTTTGCAAAAAAGTTATTTCGAGATTCGTCCGCCACTCTACCGTTGGCAGTTGAACAATACTTAAGAAAATTTGTTTGAAACCAAAGAATAGCTTTTCAAACTTCATTTCTGATGTACGTAAAAAACTGTATCCTGAGTCAGGTGCTCATCAACTGAGCTCATCAAATACGTTATTTCTTTGTGTATTTTATCGGGCTAGAATGAACTCATTATAAAATTCCGAAGGAAACTTACCTAGTGAGAGAGAAGGAAGAAGTTTGAAAATAAGCCTGTGATGATATTTTGCGAAGAATCGTTCGAACAAACACCTGAGCAAACAATACCTACGCACGCTGAGAAAAGTTACCAGGAACAAGCAATGTCTCGCGAAGAACACCTATACCAGATACAGCGTCGTGTGGACAATCCGTTATGTATGCTGAAGGTGTAAGTGATCCCCAGGCAAAATTCATGATTCGCGTTCAGCAGCAATCAATGTACCCGAACGACTGTCAGAGACAGCAGCGGCGGCGAAGACTCACAGAAATTTTGGGCCCTAAAATTCACGCAAAATTCGTTTCTCGAGGTCATGTTGACCCTGGTAGTCCGTGGAAACGAACGTGGAAAAACCGTTTCTTTCCCCACAGATCGTGGGGCTTCGTTTTTATGAGATGGGGCTTTACAGATGACGAGCACTCTAAGTACTCTTGCTGACGAGCTTTTTTTGTTGTATTAAATTTTGGTGCGGGATTAACGTCCGCACATTTTTCACGCGGGTCAATAGGGCAAAGTTTAGTGCCCTGCCCCCGGACGCACCCGTCCACTAATAAGTCGAATAAATTCAAAGGATCATTTAATTGGTATCACTCAGTTAGTTAGGGGGCATCCGCCCTGAAAAAATTGATGCGGGGAATTAGCAGAATTCTTCATTTACAACCATCTAATTGAACTGATATATTTTCCAAGTATTTAATGCTGCAAAATTTGCACGCCGAGCTGTTGACAGCTGATTGTGACTTCATAGAGTCCTTCAAAGTTAAATTTCACGAAAATATGCATTCAAAAACATTCATTCTGAAAGGCCAGTTAACAGCTTCATGAGCTTTGAATGCAATGGATATTGCTCAAATCTCTATTAATATTAAATCGTGATTGTATAAAGTTTTAGCTTCCAAGAATTTTTCTGATTTCTTCAGAAGCCAGTTGCTTACTCAATTTTCGTATCAAAATCAATATTTAAAAAAAATTTCGTCTATTTCCAGAAAAATGCTGTCTCGAAAATGTGGAGAGCAATTTTGACGTAACAGATTAGCCTAATAGAAAAATGCAGATACACTGTACTCGTACAATCAGCGCAACACTTAACACCCCTACAATCTTTTATTAGCGCGGCGATGTTGACGCTTGAAAATGTCGATAAAACGCAATCTTGCATTAAAGAGTCCAGATTTATTGACTTGCGTCGTGTAGCTGGACTGCTCACTCGACTCGTTTCCCTCCATTGTAACCATTCGTGTTCCGACTGTAACCTCACAACCAAGCTGATCAGTTCTTCCACTTTGGGCTAAATCTCAACTGTTAGGAGTAGTTTATCTTCTGGGGTAAGAACTTGGAATAAACTGAAAACCCTCGGGTAATCACTAGTATTTGCCACACTGCATTCGATGAGTTGAAAACCAATAACACCTTTTCGTCACGTCAATCAGTTGGTGCGAATTGAAATTTAATTTGACTTTAATTTACTAACCATCATGAAACAAAGCAAAGATTTCTTTTTCAAAGTGTCATTCATTTACTGATGAATCAAGGTTTAATGTTTCAGTCACCAATTACTGAATGCAAGCATTTTATCTCAGCATCGTAATTTTTTTCTTGGTTCAACAAACCCTGCTGAGTACCATCAAATTTGAAAATAAAAATTAACACGCATTCGCACCAACAGAAAATGACACGTTAGGGCAAATATTACATATTTGGGCTACTCTAAAATTTAATTGAGGTTATATTTTAAAGTATTGACAACTTGTTCCATGCACTTCCTTTCCCTTTCAGGAGACAAAAGGTTAACTAATATTTAGAGTTTCAGTCTCCAAGCAGCAGGAAAATATTTTCAGAATCACTCGCAATGCTATCAAGACGTAGCTGATTAAAAATTAATTTTACTTTCAATGCTTTCTGTTAATGAATGACATTTCATTTCTGCCAAGGTGATTCACGAATGGTACTCTGTACATAAGAGTTTTACTCAATACATGCGACATTCCATTTAGGTTTAAGCGTCGAAAGACACATGAACACTTAGACTGCGACGTGCGCCGTATATGGTACACGCGATCATCGAACCTAACTTATCGTAACCAAGGCGCTAATGTACGTGAATACAAACTTGTAAGTTTTCGTGAAATTTGAGTTCATTACTTTATTAGGCAAGTTTGCATTAGAAGGAAAATTAATAGTATGACAAATTTGGGAAAACAAATTCCTTCATTTTAAATTCACAACGGAGATATCCGTCGATATTAAATTTTTCCAATATGGACAATCGATGTCAAAGTGTTAACTCCACGGATAAAAAATGCGGTAAAAATCAATTTGAAACGTAGATCTTGGCTGGAAGTGAAAAGCCGTAGTTTTGAAGAGCCCTGGTCTTGTTTTCAGAACATCTGCCTCCAACTTTCGAGGCAGAACATCTGGCTCCGTCACAACTGCACTCTTAAATGTACGAGTTTCGTGACGCACGAACAACACCTACGTCAGAGAACAGCTAGGATTAGGACGACCGGTGTACACTGCTGGCTACCAACACCTAAGCACAACTAACATCCTCTACACTAACGCAGCTGAGCTGGAAGCTAAGTCTTACCTAACTTCTCGCGAGTTATGAGCACAAGAATTCAGAAATGTTGTAGTGCTTTCGAAATTCGAAATTCTGACCCCCGAGTGGAAATTCAGCTACAGAACGTCGCGAGCGCCACATATTCACGTTGTGAGGACCCCGTTGAAAATGGAATTTGACCACCGATAATGACATGAACGACACTGCTGAATTTATCAGGATTATTCTAATTGAAACATCGATTAAGTGGAACACGCATTTTTGCTGAAAAAGACTTGGATGGACCATCGTCCTGGCGTTTAAACAGTGGTCTGCATAACTGAAAAGACACTGGCTCTATGAACGCTCACCTAGATTCACGGTCAATGAAGTTCGACCTTTCATATTTTATGGTCCAAGTTGGTGGAGTTCTCTTTGCATGGCCTTGCAACACTCCTCTTCTAACAGGACACTGAAGTTAGAATTGCAGAACTGCCTCAGCGTCCGCGTAGTCGTAAAATCTGACTATCGAATGCGGAGAGACGCTGAGAATTTCTCGCTCGTATGCTTTCCAGCGAGAAATCCAAACGCTCTGGAGGATTGTCGTACTAAAATTTAGAATGAAACTTCGTTTTTTAAAGCTTTGCCCGTGCCTTAACTGGGATGAAGGACTATGAGGTTTCTTCCTTACTTATTGATCTGTCAATTTCCAATAACTTCTAGACTAAATTTAAAATAAGCAAATTCGCCATTGTGTCGTCCGACTCTTAACACTAAAAGAAAATTATAAACGATGGGCTTAATCCTACTCGACCAAAATTTGAATTATATTCCGGTTTTCTTCATTAATGTTCAAGGTTTCAGCTGTAAAGGTTCTGTACATACTTCAACGGCCCATTAAATAGCCAGCGAGCTCACGGTAGCCAATCGTTGAATGAAAAGACAGGCATTTGAAGCTTTGCAATATGCTACGAAGAATCTGCATGCGTGACTGTCTCACTCAAGAGTCCAGAACCCGGAATTTGAACATAATTTGAGCGATGATATACGATGGGGGAAGAATTTTATCAACTTAATAAATTCCAGCTAATTCAAGACTTCTCTGCGTGCAGAAGAGCTAAGGCGGTACTTCACTATGTCCAACATGTAATTCTGATTAGGCGTGAGTACTGAAAAGAGAAAAAAACATCTTAAGGTCGGAAAAATATAGGTTAAAAAATAAGATGGTTTCTATTGGAGATGAGCAGGGCTTTATAGCTCGACATCCTATAATGATGGCGGATTTGTGTTGCCGATTTTCCTAGAAGAGCTTCTAGTGCACGCAGACACTCGTAATTGGAGGGTGGCGTGCAGTCCCCGTGGACTATAACACGTTGAGCGGAGCGCTGATGAGACAGAAAACGCAGATACACGGCACGCAAACAGCCTCAGATCTGATGAGCTCCCACGGCAAATGTGCTCAGTGGAGTCCGCAGTCCTCGTACGTGCAGATGTGGTGCAGCATAACCGCGCCACAATACAATGACTCGCCGCCTTCGTCGTCGTAAACTGGCAATCTCGGGAAAAAATGAAACAAATATGCCTCCTCTGCTCCCCATCGAGCTGACGCTTGAAAGGCATCACAGATTTCGAGCAACTACGAAGGCAAGTGTAGAATCACGCTTGTGCGATTCTACATGCAGCAAAGTAGGCAGTAGTCGCAAACGATATACAGTATACTGGGCTTTGACTTTCTGTTGTGAAATTTTCAAGACAATTTACAACCACTGAACTAGTCGCAAGCGATATGCAATATACTAGGCGTTGATTTTCTGCAGTAAAATTGAATAGACATTTTTCAAAAATTAAACAGCATTTTTATATTTTAATTACACTCGTCTTTCAGCGCCGAGATGCAGTGCTGTCCCTTGCAGGCAACTTCTTGCATAATGTTCAGTTATTCCACATACTAATAACGCGGTCGGGATTTTTCGGTGGGGAAGGGGGGGGAAACATTAGCAGGCGAACAGTGACATTGCAGCAAATGAATAATGTCTTCCGTTATGTTACCTTTGAGAAATTTTCAAGACTCAATATATTTTAGATTACGCTGTAAGGGTTGCTGCAGTAGGTGTTATAGAACGCAAATTTAAATGATAGATGAGCAACAACAAATAAGATTGAGGGTCCCAAGAAGAGCTGAGCAACATTCACAACACATTCGACACTGTTAGCAGAGACTTCAATCAGTTACTATCTCATCGCGCTGTAAAATTTCAGCAAATTCTCCCTCTCCAACAGAAGAACATTCACTTCCCCGGGCAATGGTACTTCACAGTTGAAATGAAGTTAGTGCCATTTGCATATTGAACAAAGAGGAATATTGAAAAATTAAATGGATATTTAGCGTACCATCATAAAACCCTTACATGCGTGATGAAATTGCAGCAGTGACCATCTGATACTCAACAAGGTGAAGACAACATTAGGATGAGAAAACCTTGAGTGAAAATCAATCGCACGATACAACGTTCTGCCCATGTGAGAGAACGAGAAGGTTACGTGAGAAATAAGGTCAGCCTAACGACCCACATGTACTATTTTGACAGCATCTTGTGTAGCTTTTCGATTTCACAAGTAACATTTTTAACTCTGTTACTCTAATAAATAAATTAACATTATCATTATCATTATTATTAAATTTACATCACTGTCCAAGAGTTAGAACAGAATAGAGTATGGGAACAACAACGAACCAGAGAGCCCATTCTCGGGTCTCTACTCAAGTCACGCACCGGCAGACACTAATCACGCACAGGCAAACGATTACACGTTCAGTAAGAGAACAGGAAAAATAAAAAAAACAGGTAGTGATACTACGACTTCTATGATCTTCATCACTACCAACGGCCACTCCATCTCAGCAAAAGGAATAAAAGTGTGCAGAAATACTACAATCACACTCACAGTCATCGATTTTCCTTTACAGGCATTAGAACGTACGTTTTACCTTTAAGAAAGCAGACGTTTTACAAATCCAAGATCGGATCAATTATCTATCTAACTTTTCTTTAAATCATCACCAGTTTCAAATAGTGACCTCGAGTCATTAGCTTAAATGTTGCTCTTCAGTATTTGTATCAAAGAATTTTTGAACTTGTTCAAGGTGCCAGCAAAAACTATGTTTCTGGTAGTTGGTTCTAGATTCTAACAATTTTAATCAAAAGAAATTGAAGGCTTGGATGTTCAGAAGGATATTCTCATTAGTTTATGGCTATTATTTCTGGTGAGAACGTTATTTTCTCTTTGCCTTTCTGGACTAAGACGTTCAAGTTACTAAGATATTCGTATACCTTCATTAATTGCCCTCGCAGTCTTCTTCGTTCAAGAGAGACGAGTTTCAGCTGTTATAGATGCTGTTCGTTGCTCAAGTTCCGGAGATCAGGGATCATTTTTGTTGCTTTGCGCTGAATTTGCTGGATTTTACTGATGTTAGTTGGAGACCTGACTAAGCGCACGAGACAATATAGTATTCCTGCTCTGAACAAGCACAAGTAAAGCAAGGTGTACGCACAGCGCTAGTCTGAGATATGCACCATAGATATAATGAACACATTCACTTTCTCCATGAGAGTTGGTTTCGTTATTTCATGCCATCGTAATTGTTTGTTTAAACAAAAGATAATTTTTCTTATCATGGAAGCCCATCATAAACTGGAAGTGCTTGTATCCCATGCATATTCAACGAAGACGCACGTTTTCGTCAGAAGCAACAATAAATGAAGGCAATTAAACATAGCGAAACATTAGTTGAGCTGAAAGGGGAAAACACATGTGGCAGCAAACATGTTACGATCTCAGTTCCGTGACAGAGATCTTAACGTTCCTGCAAACAACAGAAACAGTCAGCGCGCTGCATGATTAAGCAATGCAACCCGCGCCTGAGGCAGCTTCCATCCCTCACTGTCACACCTAAATATCTCGCACAAAATAGGTTCCCGGAACCGAGCCGGCGGACAATACAGCGCAGCCACCGTACTCGCTAACTCACAAAAGAAACCGTAAAAAGCAAGCGCGCACACCAGCTGTCGCTTCGGCGTATTCATGAGCCTATCGTCTGCATCTCGTGCTCGCCGGAATGAATGCTGCATCGCCTGACCTGGCGTGGAAGCAGAAACTCGCATGACGTGGGATTAGGGAATGATTGGAGCAAACATATTCGTTATGAATTGAGAAAGCACTAGGCGTGACGCTCACGGAACTGAGCAATCGATGGAGTAATACATTCTGGTGAACGACACCGTCGTTTAAAATATTGCACCAGTTCAGAAGCTATCTGCACTCTCAGTATACAGCTTATTGTACCAATATTATATGCAAATCAGTTTTTTGGTGATGAGTGAAATACATTCAACGAAATTCTCTGAAACTTTATACTGTGTATGTAAACACTTTTCCATGAGCAGTGCTAAACTTTTGACGCGATCTGCGCACTGATAAAAAATTGGCGGCCATTTTTGTTCATTGCTACAGTTATCACCATTTCACTTTATAGGTGAGATGGGCCTCAAGGAGCGTTAACAGCAACAGAAAAGTCAAATTTATTCAACAGTTCCCCAAGAAGTAATCTACTTAGGAAATTGCTAAAGTGATTGCCTGAGATCATCGCACAGTGAACAAATTTGTCAGTGACCCCAATGCATGTAGTTGTCGATCCGATGAAGGAAAACTGTGAAAAACTACACGTGACAGAGAATTCATCCCAGTTGAAAATCAAGAATGTATCGCCAGGGAATTAAGGACGAATTACAGACGAATTGAATTAAGAACGAATTACAGACGAATTGAATTAAGGACGAATTAAGGTCAAATTAATGGTTAAGTGGCAGACTCGGCCTCAAAACGCTTTCGCCACGCCTATATTCGTCGCAGCCTTCCATCAACCAGTAAGGAAGTACGCGAGAGTGTCAGTGCTCCTGGTGTGCCAAATACCTAGAGATACAGCATTCTCTAGAAGCTCGTCGAACATGGTAAATTATGCAACGTAATGAGGATGGAGTGCAACATAACTAGATCAATTACTTAACTGCTCGAGCTTATGAGACATTTGTGTTCATTTGCATAGACTGAATTCTCGAACAAATTGCACCTCTTACGGAAGCGTGCCACTGGAGGATAGCAGTGTTCGATACGAATGCGTAGGTGATGTAAAGACCAATGCATAAAGATGTGTAGCGTGTGCGCAATACATGACAAGGAGCCGTGAGCGTCGTGCAGTACGCAAGATTGAACAAACAAGAGATAAATTTCATCGCACGCGTGAGTATGAAATTCGAACGTTGAGAGATCCGAGGCAGTAGGTGAGGAGTGAGGGGCTGTCGGCAAAGAAGGTGCATCCAATACACAGCCTGAAAACTTTAGGAAAGCCCTCCCTAAGATGCATTTACTCTCACTTTTGCGCGTGATCGATGGAACAGGTCCAAAGCCCCGGGTGCAGCGAGTTTCTTTGCTTTGTTTTTCCTGAAAATTGGAGCTCTACTATAACCCTAGTGAACGAGTAAATTATCTAACGTATCGTTGATTACATCAAGAGCATCATTTTCGAGCATGAATATGCTGATCTCAATGACGATATTAATTAAGGAAAGGTGGACTATATGCGATTGAATTACTGGGTATAATAAATATTTTATTAATTTTACCTTCCAAATTCAAAAATTGCTTCTACTGCGGTTTTGACCTTAGATGACAATACAGACAATTGACAAGTCGATTAAATGGTAAACTGACCAGAATATCCAGAGTATGTAATAATTATTAAACTTTTGACGGGTTCAAATTGGCTCAATGCTATTATAGTTACTTACTTTGCACATGGTAATATGTAAGATCTTACCAGAGCAACCTTTTTGCCACGGACTATGCCCTCCATTCGTTTCTTTCGATATTCCATGTGTTTTTTGTTGTCTTCCTTCTCGGTAACAAGCCTAGTTAGTCTAACTAAATAAATTCATTATAAATAAATCAAGACACTGAAAGCTTTCGGGTAATATTAAATTAAGTATCTAATTTAAGGGGTTTCGAGATAATTTATTGGTTTCTTGAGCGCAAATTTGAATTTATGTTACAGTGATCGGCCGGTGGGCGTGGCCTAAAATTAGTTCAATTGATCGGCCCGCTAGGCAATACCTTGAACTCTTGAACTTAATCCCAATTGATTGGCCCATTAGACAATACTGTAAATTTTATCCCAATTGATTGATTCGGCTATAAGTATTTTAAACCCAATCCTAATAAATTGGCTCATAGGATGGTACTGAAAATCTAATCCCAATAGATTATCCCTTGGGCAATACTGTAAATCCGATCCCAATAAATTACCACATGGGGAAATACTTTAAATCTAATCCCAATAGACTGTGCCATTGGGCACAACTGGAGCACTTATTACTAAAATAAATTCTGTATAGCTTCAAACTAGATTTAATACTTACTAGATTTGATTAGATTCCAGATTTAAATCTCCTTAACGGGAAGGTGGTCGAGAGTGGCGCCTTTTCATTGCAGTGGCAGTCCACTCTGGAATCGTAGAGATATTTCCATACGAAACGTCATTGAGACGAATTTATTAGTACCAAAAATGCCAAATTCAGTTGTCAGTTCTTACGAGTTAGATTGTTCATTCGTCTCAGAACGATAATGTCGATCATTTTCGAGAAATTTTATTTATGAACTTGAGTGTAATTAACCTCGTGTCAATTGTTGTTCTGTCAGGCCTTGCGAAAATGCAAGTTTTTCATTTATCTTCCGAGTTCATCTTCTGCACTGGATCGTCGGGATGAGTTAAACTTCTTTGTGAAATGTCGTAGACTTCTGCTAGGTGTATCACGATTAGCATATTATATGAATACGCGCTACAGCGTCACCTGA